>JAIPRK010001978.1:0-34071 GCA_025469195.1 Chaitophorus viminalis
ATAATAATAATAATAATAATAATAATAATAATAATAATAATAATAATAATAATAATAATAATAATAATAATAATAATAATAATAATAATAATAATAATAATAATAATAATAATAATAATTAAAAAGAAGAACAAAAGTTATTGCATTTGTCGAATCATCGTGGAATATATTTATATATAAAAAATGTGTGTTTCGAACAAGGTCATACGAAACACGACGCATAAGTTAAATAATGATTGAGTGAATTACTTAAGTGCGTATCGATGTCGTATTATATTCATTAGAGAAAACATTCTGTTGACTCAGCATGCAGGTTATATTATGTAAGACTTACAATGATTCACATCGTTATAATGAAGAACGTTATGGCTTCAACGTGTAGGTACGTTTTTGATTTGAACATCACATTATATTATACTAGTAGACGAGATAAAAGTATTGTGTTTACAATCTATAGAAAATATTGCGCCGTTAAAATACATACCAAAATGCTTCGGTACGAAACAAATGTTTGTTCTCTAGTCGTATTTGTTAGTTCTCTCCGACAGCAACGTACCGACATTTTTTCTTGTCCTTTTTTCCTCCTAGTGGCCAAGCAACGAGATTTAATATCGATCCGATTGAGTAAAATGTTCATCCGTCGCACTAAGGATGGTCGTATGTTTAACAATCCGTGTGCTCCATATTGCTTCGTACTCACGACGGACTACAAAACATATTATGGTAATGCGACTTGACCGATTTCCAAGGGGAACAATTGTCAAATACGATTTGTGTGGATATTTCTATTGCGCACCGCGATTTCTGTGTGGAAAAAGGACAAGAATATAAGATGGTTTGCGGTAGAGAAGGAAATAAAACTCTGAACCGTCGAAACCCGTCGGGTGGATTAGAATATCGGGTGCGGTGAGGCGAAGCGTAATTGAACCGGACGCAGGTGCACGAATGCCAAACAATCTCCACATTGATATACAATTTGTGCAATTAACATACATATTGTGTATAATAATAATTGAATAATAATTTATCATGCATTCAACCGATTATTGTAGACCTTTCGATGGCCTTGATCATATTATAATAATAACAACGTGGTGACCAACGCAGTGATTAGTGACGATCGATATTCGAAAAAACAACGATAAACCGAACCGTGGTTATTAAAACAGTAGCTTGAATCAGTGAGGAGGGTGGTTCTAGCATTACGAAAACTAATCCCCACATAGTCAACGTATATAAGCTGCTCATCGTAATAATATAATATGCCAGTGGTGTAAAATATACAATATTATGTTACCTTATCAATTTTTGATACCTTGTGTAAAGTGTACCTGTCAACAGTATATGTACTATTGTCTAATAGTTCGCAGAGCCACTGATCGAAAACATGCTTGAAACTTCAAGGCTTCGGGATTTGCGTACCCCGGGGCAGCAATCCAACATCGAAATTTCATTCACACTCGTATTATCTCACAACTATTATTTTAATTCAATCACGTGGTTGATTTGACTATAATACATGTATGTTCACTATCAACGAAATAAAATGACAACATTTCTTAGGAATTTCAAAAATATATCGTTATAATATTACGTTTTACCGATGTATGTTTCCGGATTATAGTACTACCGTCTCATCGGACACCAGACCATACCACACCCTGAAATAAATAATTGAATTTTGTAAGAAAACAATTGATATACATAACAATAATTATGTTAAAATATAGAATGTAAAAAATTTGTTTTCGAAAATAAGTATAAATAAATTATGGAAAATAAATAATTCTAGTTGGGTTTCTGGTGTTGTAGATCAATATTTCTGTTTGGTTTGGTATCTTTTTGCTACCCCGCCAATTTTAGAATATACCTATGTACAATATATACAATATATGTAGGTAATCTTTTCGGGTCTTTGATGTAAGACAAAATAAAAAAACTACAAGTTTACGTACAGATTTAATGTTCAATTTCTGTGAAATCCGTTGAGATAGTTTACTGGAACATAATATACGTACACCTAAATAATAAATATACGTATAGTGCCGAACAATAATACATCGTGCAACCGTTCTGGTGGATTAACAAACGATTTAGTGTGAACTAATAGCACTTCACAATTCCATTCCGATTGGAAATTAAATCTTTATATTACTTCGCAGTGTTTGGGTTATGGCCCTGCATTAAATTCCTGTTTAGCTTAGTACTCTAAAAATATGCCTTTAAATAGAGTTTGGTATACCTAGTTTATTTCCTCCGTGTTCAAAATCTTTTCTCGGGCCGTTAGATTTTATAAATTACTGGTATCTGAACCGACAAACGTTGTTTTGTGGGTAAATAATTTCCATAAATTATAGCTGTATACGTACTGTTCATGAAAATATTGCAAGGTAAATAGCCTTTAAATATCGAATAAATATATATATATATATATATATATATATATAATTCTATTATTTACTGAACAAAAAAAAAAAAAACAAATAACTGTGCTATAAATAACGCAGTACCCTGTTTATTTTACTAATTATATGCTTTCGTAAAAAAGCTGGTATTTACCTTTTTTCATCCCTTTAGCGGTGGATTACGCTAAAATATAAGTTGTTTTCTTAAGCAACCTTTGAAAATGAAAATGAAATTCCAAAAAAACAAAACGTAAAAACCTATGACTATCCTTTTTAACTCTTTAGGGAATAATTGAGGTAAGATATTTTCTTATCTTACTCACACTTCGTTAGGGACGTATACCTACCACCAATGTTAAGCAAGTCTCTAATTCCAATGGATTTATCTAATCGTTGTTGAGTGAGTATATCATATATTATATTATATTATACTGATTACATATAGTGTTTTATAACACATACTTGTTTTTATAACAATACGAGTGTTAATATGTATCAATATGTCGTACAATTTGTCATTAAACTAATATTTTATGACATGACGAATAAAAAGTTTTGTATTTTTTTTTAACGCTATGATTAATTACGAAAGGCATCAATTTTTTTTTATGAATTTACTCTCCATCATTATTGTAAATAACAAAAATATAATTTATAGTTATGTTATTATGATAAGATATAAACTGTTTCATCGTTGTAGTTTTAAACTAAAAACCACTTATGCCGTAAGTACATTTATTATACCAACGTCAAATATGTAAATGATATAATTAAAAATATCCAGTGTTGCCAAATTGTTTAGATATTTTAATAATATTGAAAATATTGTGCGATTTTCTTACTGTAAAATATTCAGGTCTTTGGAACTATACAAACTATTGATCAATATATATTTTAATTAAAAATTAAAACAGCTTAAATTCGTGAAAATATAGTAAGCTCTGGGCCAATAATACAACTATTATGAGAGAAAAAATAAAAAATCATTATTTATAATTTATAAAATGCAAATTTACAATAACTTATCATGCAAAGTGTGAGTGGTATATTCAAATGGCAACTTTTACTATACAGCATGTCCCAAAAGTCCCATATCACCCTTAATATCTCCATGGAAAATCAATATATTTAAACGCGGTTTTTTTACAATACTAAGTATGGAAAATCTGATTCATGGTATAAAATTCAAAAATTTTCAAAAAATTTTTTTATGCATTTAAGAACTTCAAATTTTTAAGATAGCTATATTGTTGAACATATTTTTTAAAACAGTTCAAAAAAAAAATTAAAATTGAATAAAAATTGACCAAATTAGAGCAAATTATGTTTTTGAATGATTATAATAATAGTTATGTTACCTAGCAAAACACGAATAGCTCGTTTTAATTAATCACGATTGGAACGCTGATTTTTTATGACAATCTGTAAATATCTAATTATAAGTGGAACTTTTAGGAAAGATTAAAATCAAATCACAGTCCGGACGTATCCCAATACCAAACTTTGCAACTTTATTATTAGTTAAGGATAATGTAATTTTACCTGTTTCCAAAAATTGAGACATTTATCTGTTTATAACATTGTATGATGGTTTTTTACAATCAGGATACTCAATTCCATAACTATAAGCAGCTTGTCTATGACTTTTGTTGTTTCGGAAGTAACATTTCACCATGTCGATGTACTCGAGTACTGAGAATGTATGAATCGTTTTAAATAGTAAACAAAATAAGTAAGAAATAAAAAGTTATAGCCAAATACACAGTACGTACTGTACGTATGACACTAATAGCAGTAATAGCTATAAAGAAAGAACACAAGATAATAATTTTAATTATAATTTACAAAATTGCGATATGCATAGGTATTATTATTATAAATCGCATTAATTATAACTGTAAGATGATGTCCAATTTCGTAACTTTAGGTTCACTTCATGATAACTAAAATACTTAAAAATAGGTAACCAGTTTCACTGTTTAGCAAACGATAAGACATGGCTATTTTTATTTCTATTCAAATCAAAACTTTAATTAGGTACCAAGTGAAAGTACTGTCATGCTGAAATAGATATTTTATTATTGAAATGTGAAACAATTGATTTTTATGTTACAATTATTCAAAAACATAATTTGCTCTAACGTGGTCAATTTTTATTCAATTTTAATTTTTTTTTTTTTTTTTTTGAACTGTTTTAAAAAATATGTTCTATAATATAGCTATTTTAAAAATTTAAAATTCTTAAACATATAAAAAAAGTTTTTGACAATTTTTGAATTTCAAAAAAAAAAAAATTGAATTGTATGCCATTAAATCAGAATTTCTATACTTAGTGTTGTAAAAAAAACAGATTTTAAATATATTGATTTTCCATGGAGATATTAAGGGTGATACGGGACTTTTGGGATATGCTGTATATAGTTTCAAGTCAAGTTATATCCGAGTTATTTACTAATAAGAATAATATTGGAAAACGTACAATAACTTTACTAATAAGGCGATTAGACTTAAATATTTAACACGGATAAAGTATAAGAAATAATAGGACAAAATGTGTGCAATTGTACAAAACATGGCCATTCCGTTTATAGAGGTACATACTAATTATTATTATACGGTGTGAATGCGGTATTGACCAAATATGTAGTACAGCATATTTCACGATTATTCTGCAATCTTTATCTATAAAATAACTTGCGAATTATCGTGGTTTTGACACATTTTATACAAATTTAAGGTTCATGGGCTTATAAAATAAATTGAGTGAAACGATCTCCAATATTTTTTAGTGACGATAAGATAAGCTTATTATAAACCTTGTATTAAATTTCGCAGCCAATTAAATTTTATAGGTGTTTAAAAAAAAAATTTTACAAAAATCGAAAATTTAAACTGTCTATAAATAAGTCAAAATATGTCAAAATACTTTGAAAACTTAACCATGTATAGAGAACACCAATATAAAGATTTGGTGAAAATTTCAAGTTATTGTGATTTTTCGTTTTTTTGTTAGAGCATTTTAAAAAAATGTTTTAGACCCGTTCTTTTACTAAAAAATATTATTCTTAAAATATTTAAATTTCCTGATTCCTGCACTCGTTGTGCCTATATAATCACTAAACATTATTATTGCGTGTTGTCGTCTATAATATGAACTCAGTTTTAATGGAACCTACTGTGCGCAAAAAGTTTCTCTCTCTCTCTCTCTCTCTCTTTCCCTCTCTCTGCTTTTCTGGCTAGGCATTATATTATAGGTAAATATAATATAAAGGCATCTCTATTAGTCCAATTGTGTCCGTATAACTATTTTTATATTACCTTTATAGAGACAGTACGTCATCATAAAAAGCGAGTTCCTGTTAAACAATGTGAAACATGATAATTATTTGTTAGGGTATTATACTGTAATCGCAAATTCAAAGGTAGAACCGCACGCATAATAAACAATACCGTAGTACGGCTACAATACCTAGATGTTTCTCAACTTATTAGTGATATTGAATTTGAAATAAAAATTAATTTTCATTGAATAATCATATGTTTGCTTAAAACTAAAAATTATAATCAAAACATATTTCCACCGCACACGTAACAACGATACTACTGGTGCACGGTAAAGATTTCATCGAGATAATAATAATAATAATAATAATAATAATAGTATGTTGCTATATATTAGTATCTCACGAGCACAACGATGCACTCTCGTCGAATCTCTTACCCTACGACCTTTGTAATGTTTGCAATAGTTATCAAATTTCAACGAAATATAATCTATGTAAACATTAATTATTCTGGATATCTTAGCAATTAAATTCAATAGCTCGAACAAATTGCCAAATAAACCAAAACGGTATTGCGTTTCCACTCACAAAAGTCCTCCGCAGAATTAATTATAATACAACCGTTCAATTCATACGATATCAAGAACTGCATCCAACAGGGAATCACATATTCGACCACATACGATTATGATGATCATACGACACGAGACAAATGTCCATAATGTGACGGTAGTCTGTGTTGTAGATGGGTTCCATCGCAGGTAAAGGCGTAGTGAGCTTTTTGGCTAAAAATTTTAAATTTAATGAATGTATTTATAATAATTCAGTTTTTAAATTATTTAGCTGACGATCTTTTTAGGATTATTACAGATCAGTGGCATATTTAAAGAAAAACAGAGAGGCTCCCTCTTTTATAGCCTAAAGCCTGACGTTATTAAACAAGACTACTTTTAGTTCTGAATTAAATATAAAGTGAATGATATTGGAAGACACAGACTTTTTGTAAAAAAAAAAATCTCCTTTAATCAAGAATAAAGATATTTTACATAATTTAAAAAAAAACATTCAGAAAGAAAAATCATAAAAGGATCTGATATACCATATCCCTATTACTTTTATACTAACACTTATAATAAGACATACTCTTATATTTTATAATAATATAAAAGTTTTCTATAAATATAATAATTTATCACAATTACTTTTTATAAAAAAAAAACTAGATGTTTTTTATTATGATGTTTTTGAAAAAAATATATATAGTACTTAATATTAATTAATGAAAAATGTTGGGTCCTTCCCAAAACAAAAATCCTAGGTACGCCACAGTATTAGATTCATATATAGGTACTTTTTAATTTTTAATTTCAGTATTATTTTATCAGCTTTTTCATCCATCATAAAGAAAACCTCTAACTGTGAAATGTATATTACATATATTACGATGAGTAATGAAAAACTTTCATTTTTCATTATAATATTACTTAAACTAATGCAATATCGACAATTTTGTTCGATTAAATTATCAATGATTTTCTAAAATAAAATACATAAGGTTCAAAACATAATTGACACTTGCAAGTGTTATTATACCGTTTATTCATTTACCACACGTACACACACAGAATTATAATTTAATCAAAACTGGAGAAGAATTTTACGAAAACGAATGTTAAATATCGAAGTATAATTATGAACATAAATTCAGTTGACATTGATTACATTTAACAAAACTTTGTAGTACGCGGTGCACGGTATTTTACTATAATATAATACGCTAAATTATTTATCGAGATCATAAATTACAGATAATGTAATTAAACAAATGCATATAATATATATTATGCATCACGATATGATGTAGGAAATATGAAAAATGGAATAAAGCCAACGCAAAGATTATAATATAAAATAGCTAATAAATTTACAGGGATAAAAACAAACGCATTCCTAACTGAGTTATTCAATATCATTAATCATGTCACACCTATGGTTTAGAATCAGTTTTTGAATACCTATAAAAAGTGTAGTAGTTGAAAATTTTGTTTTTAAATTTCGAATACAGCGCTACGGCGATATTGTTTTAAAAATGTGCCAATTTTTATTAGACTTAAATGGAATAATTTGACGTGCCATTTTTCTCTATTCGGCTATTATGGTTTATAGTTTTTTAACAGCCATCCGAAAGTTGAAAAACCCATAGTATTACATAATTCACAGTACCTAACTATATCAATAAGGCAATCGATTTTAATTTGAACTTCATCTTTTGCGTCAGTATATTATATTATTATAACTCTAAAATATACATTTATCAACGTACTCCTATTTTCCACTCAAAAGTTTTGAAATATATTTTAATTTTTAACCATCGAAATCAATCAATTTACATTTACAATGAATAATTATTATCATCATCCAGCCAGCGTTATTATAATTTACAAATATTACGTACGTGTTTTACGATTTCAATTTAAATTAGTATAGATATCTCGGCACTCCAATAATTTTGTTTTTCCACTAAATGGTAAATTCTATCTGCATGCTTTTTACGTCAAGTCTCGAGTTACATCTTACAACGCCGTGTATATGTAAAAGGTTTTTTTTTCGATTAAACTATCGAGGTTAGGATATGAAAAACACATTGTCCCATTATACACATAACACCGAAACCTGTAACAACTAACAGTACGAGTATGTATATATTATTACCAGTGGAACTGTCCGTATTACACTATAGGTACTAGCGCATAATAATAACAATATATTATATGTATGTGTAATGGAAAATTCCGCACCGACAACAATTTATTCCATTGCCAAACGCGTGATTCTCACGGGTTCCGTCATCATCGTTTGTAATATTATTTATTTATTCGCACGCAAACGATCTATATGAAAAATACATTTTACCACCATCCGTAATATGCTATCGTATTAAAAATTTAAACGCGCGTCGAAAACATTAACGTTAATAGTTAAAACCAATAGCGGACGTGAGACGGAACGACTTGAAAGAGGAAACAAAAAAAAATCTACGAAACTAAAAATGTTTACTTTCCCCATTCTTGAATTGAATATTTATAATCCCATGTAATATGTGCAATAGACACTATAATATGGTGAACAGGTAACCGTGTTTGCGTTGATAGAACCGATATAGTTTTCAGTTCAAACATTTTAAGGAAAGATTATTTTCAATAACCAACCTTTTCCAAAGTGCATCTGGGATGTGACTAAAGCGAATCCTGTTCCAAGGGTGCATTGCGTATACGTACAATATTAAGCTTGTATAGCTGCTTAATATTATATTTATTAAAAGTATCGATAAATAAAACTAGGGAATTATATTATATTATATCGGGCTCATCGAAATTCATTCAGAACCATTTTTTATCAGACTATACCGTAATCTTGGCTAAATTTGGTCATTTTGGTGGAGTTTAGGCAATTGCGGCTGAGTGGGCTGATAAAACAATTTCAACTTAAATTTTAATTCAAGCCCAAAGTTCTTAATGAAATATAAATTTTATATATTTTAAAGATTCCTCATCAAGTGTACCTAATGTATTTTTGACTTTATTTATCCCCGATATTTATGAATACATACATACATGCAGCGCGGAATAAGATATCATTGTAGGTGTTTAAAATTTAAGAACCCCGCATCAGTTCTTTCAGATCATTTTATATTATATTCTCATCGGACAGTTTTCAATTTAATATCAATTTCATTATTAAAACTGCAGTGGCGTAAAACATTATATTCACAAAGGGTACACGAGTTTCTGCACACAAAACATAGGTGGACATTTCATTACATTTTTAGAGGTGCCATATAATAATCCAATGTAAAATGATAATTATAAAAAAAACTAATAACATTTCAAATAAAGTTTCAATCTTGTGGGCTATTAAAATATTTAGGAGGGCTAAGCCCCCTAAGCCCCCCCCCCAATGTCCACCCATGACACAAAAGTCAAAATAATACCATCACAATATTCAGTAGTATGTATATTGTATATATATATATTTAAAGGTACTTATACTGTAAAATGAAAAATCGATTTTTATAGCTCATATATGGTATATCACTTTATTAGTGGCATATTTTTTTTACCGATTTCGTTTGTCCCACAAAATTCCTTTGAAAAGTTGATGATACGTTGATTGCCAAAGGAGAATGGAAGGAAAAGCTTTTCTTCTAATTATACTTACCGATAATAATTATACCGAACTCTGTACGATTGGCTGCAGCTAAAGCTCGTTCACCTGCACCGGAGCAGTGGAAAATATTACACTTTATTTTATCAATTTTTAATCGTTCCGAGCTGACAAATAGAATGTTAAATGCATTAGTACAAAGTTTAAGTACAGAAACGGTTTTGAGTTAAATTGGTACTTCTTTGGTTTTTTATTTATTTTTTTGTCATCTTACTCTTATCATTATCACTCCAGGAAAACTAGTTAGTACCCTCAATTTGTATTTCTTAGCGAACTCTGTATTGTCATTGTAGGTACCTACTGCATCTATATTATTATAATTTAATTACGAGTGGTCGTCCTCACGCAATGTTCGTTAACATTAATTTTCTTTGTCCAAGAGCTACAACACAATAATATATTATAGGCGAACAGCGATGATGACGACCACCTCGTTTGAAATTATATAAATCGTTATGGTCGAACAAAAGTGAAAAATAAAAATAAAAACTTAATATGAATCTGGGCTTTATGTACATGCGGTTACTTCATCATTACGCCTACATACAATATACAATATACTGCATGTACGGCGTAAACGGTAAAACTATAATAAAAACAATGTTATTAATAATATTAAAGCGAATCTCGTGTGCACGTGCCTAAATGTTCATTGCATGATAACAACTTACTAGAAAAAAAAAGTTTTCACTTAGAAAGTGCGTATAATATAATAATGCATACTTTTAAAGTTTTATATTGTTGTGCTACGCACGACCCTGTTTTAAGACCGATATAACCAATATTGATAAACATATTATTGTACCCGTGCCCGATAGTAAATTAATAATAAATATAATAATATGATCCATTATTATCAAACACTCGGTGTATATAATATATTGTATTACAACACGATATTATTCCGTTAAATAACGGCAACGCCCACACTCGAATGCATTTCTGCGTTCGGGTGGAATAGTATAACAATAGACTCGGTATACAATATCCCTTTGGAATAAAATTTAAGTAATTGTTGACGACGTTCAAAATTCACAAGTGTAGTAAATGGTAATCCGATAAAGAAAATTGGTAAAATCGATTTATATGGAAGTTTTCCGGACTAGAACTCGCGCCATGTCTATGATATTCATCCTCTTCTCTCTCTCTCTCTCACACACACACACACACACACTCTGAGGCTATACGTGGGACTTACAGCGGTAATGGTTGCAATACCCTTCATGCCTCACAGTAGTTTTAATCATCCAAATCGAATTCATATAACATATTATGCAATACGCAAAGATCTCGTCTGTTTTCGATCTATAATCGTACACGTTCCACTTTGTTAGGCTAAAGCTATACTGCAAATATTTTAAAATTTTACAAGTTGCGCTCGCAAACTACTTCCTCTTTCATTTGATATTCCATCCATCGGCAATAAGATTACCGGAAATACGTCTTGTCATACTTTTATCTACTATGCGTTTTATTGGCACTTTTTTCTTTTCCACTTTTATATATTTTCCACTCATCCTTTTCATTCATGCCTGGTATATTGTTAAATTTTCCTCGATGAATGAAAACAACTTCGACTCTAAATTTTATTCATACATAGTTGAATACTTTTTACTTACTTTCCACGTCCATCTTCTTTGTTTACGTTTTTTTGACATTTCCACTTGTTATATTATTTCTTGATAATTATATATTAATTTCTATATTGCCCTCCCGTTATATTTTGATTCTTATTTCTATCTGTTTGTAATTTTCATCATTTTTCATGTTATTTTGTTCCTATTTCATTAATTACTCATCTTACTCGTCCCGAGTATTTTATATCACTCCATAACATGGGATTATATCACTGCCTACTGAGGATATGAACGTATCAAAAAAAGGGAATAGTATTCCGATCCATGAATTTTTTAGCCATTTCATGAATAATCATTTATGTATTATTTTTTGTGAGTTCTATATCCTGCAAGCTTCCCTGGGTATCTCTATTAGTATAGAGTATTTGCTGACGGCTACGCTTTCATTATCTTCTATCAATTTTTTACTCTTTTTTTGCAATTTGATATCCTAATTATCCCTGCTTTGTACCTTAATCTCATTTGTTAATTACTTTCTTGGACGTCCTCTTAGTTGGTTTCACTAGACCGTCGATTATAAGTTCTCTGAATCTAACCATATGCCCAAATCATTTGATTTTTTTTTTCTTTTTCAAATTTTTAGATCTCTTAATTCCTTCTTCACATCATCACTTCGATTAAATGTCGCATACTAGAGACTAGGCCATAGATGATTTTTGGATAACGATTATAGGTCATTTTTATCGATCCATTTTTCCCAATTATTATTATTTTATTTGTATTTTATAGTAACGCACCGTGCAAATCATATCTGGTTGAACTAGCAATTTACTATATAGGCTAATATCTGAAATTAAGATTTTAATCTACTAAAAACACAATTATTAATTGGGTGATACCGAAAATAGTACCTATATTATTATTGCAATTCAGATGTTATTGTAAACTGATGGAAATAATGTCATAATAACTATTCACTATATTATCAAATTAAATCAGAAAATAAAATCACATTATTGTTACAGTTTAATTTTAGACAAAAGTCTGAAATTGTTTGGTATCTATTTGTTTTATTATTATTTTTATTTAATAATAGCAGAAATCATAAGTTCAAATAGAAAAGGACGACTTCTACATGTAGATGGATGCCTATATTTTAAACATCCAGAAAAGAAAGGTTTATATTGGAAATGTAGAAAGAAAGGTAAATACACTACTCGTTCAAAATCCATTACTTCGTAAAGGACCGAAAATATCTCAACATTCTAAACACAGCCACGAACCAAACTTAGAAGAAGTTCATGCGTTACAATCTATAGCAGGTATAATTGAAAAATGAATAATTTGAAAAAATAGTATTGGAAAAATTTACTTTTGAGAAAAATGGTACTGGGAAAAGTGTCTCTCAACCTGGATAACAATATTATATTAAATTTAACGTAAAGTCGCCAAGTCGGTAACAAACCATTGTGAATTTACGTTTTTCGATTAAAAATGGTTTAAGTTCGTACTTCATGTTCGTTTATTTTCAATGAAATCAACTTGCAATATTATTATCATTAATATAGTATGATATTTTGATAAACGTTTAAACAATATTTTTTGTTGGCTTTTCTCAAAAAATTGTTAAACGTAAATAATAAACGATTCGATAAATATACGATCGAAGGCTAAAATAATTTACGCGAAAAGTATAGTGTAAATATTATTTGCTCAAACATATTATTTATCATTCATATATTAACATGTTATTTCCGTGAACCGCTAATAGGATAGTTATTATACCTACCTATAATATATTTTTAGATCTACAACGAACAAAATAATACATAAAATGACAATAATATGTTTACCTATTATAACTAATGATATTATTATACATATTTTGACATTATTCAATAGGGAGCAACATTATTGGGAAATTCCCAATGGTGTATTCGACAAGAAACCTTACAACGACTACCGTTCTATATTGAATTGAGAAAATAAAATAAAAAGAAATTTTAAAAAAATAGTATGCTTACTCAAAAATTTACTTTGTCTATAATGAATCATATTTATCATATATTATTAAGTACATTATATACACATTATTTCTTTAAATTTCGTTTTGACGTTCAATATTATAGTAATATGATTGCAATAAAATAGACTATAATGAAAGAGAATTATTAAGTTCTTAATCTTTTAAACATAGTTTTTCATGCAAATCTATTTATTATTTTAATTATTAAGTACTATGGTAAAAATAATAATAATAATAATAATAATAATAATAATAATAATAGAAATAATAATTATATAAAAATACTACTTACCAGTATTGTTGTCTTTACTACTATAGTATTCACTAAACAATAATGTGATATATAAAATCGTTCAATTCGAAGATAAAATAGAACGGGCATTAAATAGTTATTCAATAATTTGTAACGAAGTAAAAAAGTAAATAATTTTCATTGAATGATTCCTTATCTATACTCTTGACAAAACTTACTATAATAATACTATACTATATAATACTATACTATATAATACTATACTATTATAATAAAAGGACTTTAGAGTAGTTTTAAGGCAATAACGACTTGAAAAGAAAATGTAATTTTCTGAATTTGAAAAAAAAAGGAAAACAATTTAATTTTATAGTGAGAACGATGTGAAAGTAAATGCAACATAATCTTTTTCAGTATACAATAAAAAAAAAGCAAAAAAAAACCGTCAAACGATTTAATTCTGTAGCACGGTCTGACAAATTATTTATTGTTGCCATTTTTAAAAACCTTAGCATACACGGAAAATGCTAGTATATAGTGTAATGATAATAATATTATAATAAAAATAATAAGATAAAAATTATATGATAAAAAGAAAATTAATTTTTGTATATTAGTGGCTTATATTTGAAAACATTTTCATTTTTCATATTTCATATTTAAAATAAAATAACTCAACGATTTGGCCAGTGGCCCCGAGACATGCTTAACGTATAAGATACAAAAAAAAAAAAAAAACAATTAAATAAAAGCAAATAATTAATCTAATTTAATTTCTTGTCAGGTAGCACTACTGAGGGTCTTCCTATTCCAATATTTTAATGTTATTTAAAAATTTTGTCATCAAACTTACTGATTATTGTAAAAATAGATTGTAAATATACTCTTATAAATAATAAAAAAAAAAATAAATGAAATAAAACAAACTCTGTTAATAAAACCAACCAGAGCATCATTTCGAATGCATAAATAATACATACCTACTGTAATACTGTGTTATAGCATTTGTAAGACAAATTTAAAATCATTAAATAAAATGTTCATTTAAATTTAAATGCTGCCATCGTGTTTCTATGGAATATACTATGTTAAATTACCCAGACTCGCCCGAAAGATATTTTACTACTTTAAATTTAAGCAACATAGGTATACTAATTCGATGTAAAAAAAAATATAGGTCGAAAAAACGCTCAATCGTCATGTACTCTCATATAAATCATGATATTTATTTTAATTCAATGATACTAATTTTAATTTACATACATCCCTGATCGATAATAGTCGCTTAATCAGCATATTAAGAATATATATTTATCTACTAGTTAACCAAAAAGTGAAAAAATGTATGTATCAAGCCCAAAGTCCAAAATGGTTTAAATTTTCGCCAATAACACACCCACAGAAGACCATAAATAACGAACACTGAAGGATTGAAACCATTATGATTTATTAATTGCATGTATATTTCTACTGTTAAATCAAGCTAGTAAATGGTTTTAGGAAATAGCATTAAAATAGTACACTCATCTTTTCGAATTAAAAGCGTGGTATAACCTAAATTTTTTTCATTATCACTGTTGAACATTTTTTAGTGAACCAAGCGGTAAAACTACAAAGCTCAAATGGTGTTGAATATCGGTATTCTATAGAAATACTAGGAGTAATATTATAGACTCCCTTGCACTATTGGGCAATGTATTGAATTGCATAGTTATTTTTAATAATGCCTAGTGTTTCTATAGAATGCCAATGTTATTTCAGGTAAAGTAATAGTAAACTGCTGAATCGCTACGGCCCGAATGGCGTTAACGTATTTTCCATAAGAATATTTTGAATCAATATGAAATTGTTTTGGTAAAATTTAAATTGATATTTGAATAACAATGATTTTGATAATCCTTCAATTCTGTTAGTTGTATACAATTATGCATACTTGAGGTTCTTAAGGATACCTATTCATTCGTTATTTTATACTTTTCCTACTCATTGTTGGCATTCTATAGAATTTCGAATTCAACACTTTGTCAGTAACATATATATCCATATCTTGATTAGTTAATATTTTTAATCAAACATTTCCTAAAGGTAATAATGTTTAAACATTTAAACGTGGCATGAATATACTTTATACCAAAACTAATTTCTATAATAATGAACTCTTTTTGTTCAAAAATTGTTTTACATAAATTAACATATTAACTAAACGCTTAAGACTGTTACCATTAAATATGATTCATTGGTGACATTGGTTTTAACAGTATTATTTGCTCAAGAATGGAACGCCATTATTAAACGTACAAAAAATATTACTATTTAAATTACTAAACTTAATTTTTATTTTTAACATCCCTTCCATACACACATACACGTGCACATACACACTATTCTCTTCAAATTATTTATTCTATTTCAAAGGACATTAAAATCATCAAATATTTTTGGTCTAGAATTCACCTTGACGGTTTAAAGCAACTGGTCAAATTATGTTTTCATTTGAACGTGGCAACTATTTTACACAGACAGTCGTAATTGTTTTCTATGTTGATATAAACATTTTATGAGATTTATATTATATGCCAGATTTTTTTAATATACATATTTTAAACGGTATATCCATAGTGTAGATATATTCATTATTTTCATGTAAATCTTAAAAGATTTTTAGATTCTCGATTTTAAGTTTAAGTTGATATTTATTTTTATTTTTTTTTGCAAACAGCTTTTTAGATAAATCTATCATAAATTGCATCATACTTTATAGGTATAGACTCTTATAAGACAAGTATACAGCTGAGGAGGATTTTTTTTTCTCAATACTATGGCCAAAAATATATTATTTTATCGTGCTCTAAACAAGTATTTATTATATTAGACATTAGTGTATGGATATATAAGATATATTAAAATATTCTATATGTCTACAAATGAAAGTATAATAGGATTCTATTATTGCGATTAGATTAGAAGTAATTATATAATATGCCATTTTATCACGATGCTATTGGCGTTTTAACGGATTATTTTCTTAACATTTTTTACATCGTCATGATTGTGACTGAATAGTTTAACGACACGATATTGTATTTTTACACTCGAAAATTGCCACTGGCCTTTCATGGTATGTGATGCACTTCACATAACATTCATACACATACGCCAAAAGCGCATATAATAAGTACGCAATTCGTTCGATATCGATTTCAATGATAATGTCTGACACGGATTACAAATTAAAAAATAAATTACGGAATATAAGATAATATATTATAATTATTTTATAGTCTTTCCGCACGAAACGATCAAAATTGAAAGTGTGTGGCTACAATTGCCTAGACCACTACAATTTTGCTTAACCCTACTAAATCATTCCTCCAAAACGCCTGGAAGAGGAAAAACAATATTTAAAACGATTTCGGCATAAGAATGGAGAGGGAGTAAGATGAAATGAACGTAATCTTATGTTATAAGGAAGATGGCAAAATGTTATCGATCCCGCCTCGTTTGAGGAAATTCCAAAAGTGACCAGATGTTATATAACTTGTTCGAAATCAAATTTAATCCCGTGTTGTATTTGTTTGCAATTCCCGTATAAACCAAAATATAGCGTAATACTAAAATTTATTTTTAACGGCATTGCATTAGAGTCCGAAGTAATGAATAAGGACCTATACGTTTCAATTCAACAATACGCGTTCAACGAATGGCCATGTAAACCACTATGCAATATAATATTATTGTGCATCGTCCGAAACGATTCGTTTTATCACTTCGATCACGGTGTTTTCTCAACACTGGATCTGTTCTAGTCTCTAGTCCACCGAAGGAAAACTTTTTGCGTGCTAAATCACCAAACACGAACTTATATCATATAGCTGGTATAGTTTCTCGATTTTTCACTGTAGCACGATGACAACAAATGAATCGCTAAGCACAGGAAGCAACTAAGGCACATATCAAATACTTGATACTTCACGAAAATAACTCGGTTACATAATCGAATTTAATATCGATGAACACAATAAGATTTTATGAAAACGGGCCCCACATTATCCGAAGTACATCGATACCCATAAGAAAGCATTTCATTTTGTATTGCAGAAAAAGCAATTTATTAGTTAATTTTAGGGACCTGTATAGGTATGTGTCTTATTTGCATTTAGCGAATCTAAAATATCTTGTGTATGTTAGAAGCCAGCAGAATGGTTTAAAAAAAATGCCACGTATATTATTCTCCGATCGTGGGTTTTCATTTTATCGACAAAAGCGGCTGGACAGTCGTCAAAACGTAGAGTTTTTTTGTTTAATTGAGACATTGTAAATCGTATGAAAAATTATTATTTAAGTAATTTAAAAATGGTGTTTAAATGACAAAAATTATAAACAAACATAAATATAATCGTAATTATTATATTTTCAATTAATTTTTCATCTTATTGTATTAAAATACGAAAAAAATTGTGCAGGGGTTCTCCGACACCCGCAGGTTTTATTTACGATTTTAATATAGTCTTGTATATAATATAAAATAGGTAGTAGAACAAATTAGAACAAATTAAATTCATCACAAGAAATTAAGTATTTTTTAAAAAAAATTTAAAACGTAAAATCGTATGAAAAATTATTAATTAAGATATTTTAAAATGAAATTAGATGAAAACAATTATTTCATTATTGCTAAGTATAATTTAGAATATTAATTAAATTAAAATAATTATGATATACAATTATAATTGAAATTATTTTCTTTACTATCCATTTTCAAAATTTAATCTTTTCAAGATCAAAAAAAAATTTGTGAAGGGCTCCACCGGCCCCCACAGGTACGGTTTGAATTTCAATAACATGTCTTATTTAATATGGAAAAAAAATTTAATTTGGATTTAAAAATAATATAAGAATTATTACATTTTCATTTTATAAAACTAGTAATACCTATAATAATTTTATCTCTTTGGCCTAAATTTCAATAAATAAATTAAATAAATAATTATTAAATCTTTCATTCATTTGTAACGATAATCGTTTATTGACATAGGTAATACATTAGTTTGATCAGTGCCGTAAAAACCGGGTGTGCAGAGTGTGCATTTCACACGGGCCACGGGCCTCATACTAAATTAAAGGGCCTCAAAAAGTCAAAAGTCCAAAAGTCCAAAAACCTCATTAAATAAAACAATATCAAATAGGTAATAATTTTTTTTTCGGAAATTAAACCAATATTATTTAGTATTTACTTATTCAGTTATACCCATGACAAAATAGATATCACGTTTTATTAGTAATAGGATCCAATACAATTCCAATGGTATTCATTTTATTTATTTATTTATTTATTACTAGGAATAGTATTTTAGACTTGAGTCTTTTTTGTGAAGTATTTTAGTCTTTAATATCTAAAAACGGGTTAGCCAACCGCCACTCGCCGTGACGTGCCGTTTAACGAAAATGTCTCGTTTAAAATATTTAATATTTGAAAAACTAAACAACATATTGAAATTTTGATACTTGCATCGTCTTAAACACATAAAACCATAGATTTATACGTATAATTAAATTTCAAAAATAAATTGTTTAGGTCGGTAAATCATTTTATGAAGCGAGGAACTTTTACACGTATACGATAAGCGATTACGATGAGTAGGAGGGTCCTATGAATATTTTTTAAAGTAATTTTTATTTTCACATAACGATTTCAACAAAAAATTTCATATAGCCATAGCTATAATCATTTAACATTTAAAAAATATTTAATTAATTTTTTATTTTTGTGTTGTGTGCTCCTTTTATGAGATCTAGGACTATCGTAGTATGGCATTTACTTAGGGCCTCGTGGTTAATCCTTATAATATTTTCTAATATATATAATTATAACATACGCACACATATAATATGTAATATAAATTTACTAATATATTATTATATACTAATATTTTTACAACTTGTTGTATATTTATGATTATTCCTGTGACATCGGCTTCAGCAGAACGCTCATTCACAAGCTTATTAAAAATTATCTACGGAATAACACATCGCAAGATCGGTTATACAATATTGAAAGGCTTAATACTTCGCGAATCGATTGTCGATACTATAATTGATAATTTCGCTAATTTAAAAGTCAGGAAAAAAAATTTGAAATAGGAAACAACTGTTTGTTTTAAAATTCAATAACTGTTTATTATTTTCTTTGTATATTTTATTATTTTAATATTTTATGATTAAACAAGTAAAATGTGGTAGTTTTTGTAAAATAACACTATATAATAAACTAAAAGTATTATGTTTAATTATATTATAAAGGTGATTTTCATGTTATTATATTAAATTCTTTGAAACTTCAAAGGTATTATATGGTTTAAAAATTAAAAGTATAAGTATGTATATTATGTTTTATGGTTACTAAATTCGGTCGACATAAGAATTAACTAGTTATTATTATTAATTATTATTATTATTACAACAAATTAACTAAGCAATGGATACCATTCTGGATAATCATACATTTTCAAAATGACTTCTAGCCATAAGACATAAATATGTAAAAAATGATTTGCGATATCTATTGGAAACATTTATAGTTTATAGGGCATTTAACATTTATAGGACCTCAAGATTTAGGCTTGCACACGGGCCTCAAGTAATCTAGTTACGGCACTGAGTTTGATACACTACTATATGCTGCCAACGTGAAGCGAAAATACGTAATCAATGAAATGTTTTAAAGTCATATAATATTTTATGTGATGAGCTAGTAAATATTTATTTCGGGATTTTGAGATTAAAATGTTTTCGTTTATTTCCGTGACCAAGTATAGTAAAACAATAAATATTAACAAAACCTGTAAAATATCTGTAAAATAAATTGCACCTAATTTCAACTATAATGCCTAGGTATATTAATGACTTCTTCATCATGTCACTGTTTACACACTTCCAACAGCTTTTCACAAATTCACAAAATGATCGTAAACGAAATACGTATTGCATGTGGGACAACGGCGGTCAGGTCAGCTATATTAAACACTTATTATAAAATATATTAATTACAATTATTTATGTGTAAAACCCGGCTTTTTTCCGACGATTCTTTTGTTTCTCGTAGAATTAGCTCAAAGTGTATCATATATTTTCATTACGAAACACACAGACTAGCACGTGTAGGAGCAGAGTAGGTACTATATAGTATATTGTATAATATCACGCGACCATGAAAAGATGGTGATATCGTGTATTTAAAGAAAACTCTATATTTTTTATATAGTTAATAATATTGTTTTATCGTTTAAATTCCCTGTTGGTGATTTCGGTCGGTTGTGTTAACGCACCGGATCTCCACGGAATACTATGTATATACTACATGGTGGATATATGGGACGGTTCGAATAATAATATTATATTGTACTTTATATTTAATAAAATATTACATGACGCGAAGAAGGACTTGGTCGCGTATACGTGTACGTCGCAGTATTATTATTATTCCGGCTCTGGCAAAAGCTGCTTTTCTTTCGACGCGATGACGGCCGCGGCAGCGAGCGGAACTTTTATCCAGATTATAAACTACCGTGACGATAAAACCTGCGTCGAGTAGCTTAATAATTGCGTACCGTACCGGGCGACGGCGCACTGTTTACTATTTTATTTTTTCCTACTACGCCCGTTCGTCTTCTTCGCATTATCCCTTTTCCGCTTCCTTTCCATTGAATAAAATATATGTGCGTTTTCCACACGTACATCTACGAGACGCTCAAAATCAAACCAGTTTTGGAGACGGCGTAGTCTGTGGAAAATTACGTAAGTATATTATACTATTCGTTATCGGTCATAGCCCTGCAGATTATAATATAGTACCAATATATATTTTTAGAAGTGGTACAAATTACAAATATTTTTTCTTCATTCACTTTTAGAGCAAAATACATAACAGAAAATACGGAAAAAAAGTGTTTCTGAAAAGAAAATCCTAGAACAATGGCTACGAATGCCCAATCCGGGAAATCGTGGTAACATTGAAGATTACTTTCTAACGTTCAATCCTAGCACATTAAATATAACAAAAAAAAAAAATTATAAAAAAAATATTATACAATAAAATAAACTGTGAAACGAGTGAGGAATAAACATTAATAGTAGAATATCCGTTATCCACGTCCAAGCTTTGTCTAATCGTGACGTTACGTTTGTACAATCTGATGCATACAAATTTCGAGGACGAAAAATAATCAGTCGAAATTCATAAACAGAGTGCTCCGAATAGAAAAACAAAACGAATCGTATACAAACGAGAAACTGTAATACCTCATGGTAGCTCGTAGACATAATACTACGCAGAATCAGAATCTACTCAGAATAGTATATATCAGAGAAGATACTCAGAATCTATAATGACAATCCTGCGCAATATTATATAGATACTACACGTAATACGTTTTATGAGTATATTACACAGATGGGAACGACTTTCGCTATAAACTCATTATATACGTATTACGTTGCCGTTTCGACTCATTTATTAAAAAAACAGTTATCTTAAAGCATCTTGATTCATCTTCATCGTTGGAATCTATATTCGGCCACTACGAACTAATACATTTTATGTTAACTTATTAGCTCTAAATTAGGTGCATTTAAAATAAAAATCCATCCTAAATAAAACTTAATAATATATAAAATAAGTGTTAATTTACTATCCGTGTCCGTATAGTTTATATTACCTATTATCTATACCCGTATTGCATTTTCAGTATTTGCAGTTTCACTCGAAATTTCACGACTCATCGTGAACCCAGGTGCACTCATCTCCTGTTCAACTATCGATTTCTTAAATTCACTTTCGTAACGTGAAAGTTTATAAAAATACAAACGCTACGAGTGTATAATTTATAATCGTAATTGAGCATTTCGAGGAAACACTTCGTTAATAATAAAATACCATAATTAGCATTTTTAATAATGGTTTGATAAAAAAAAGAAAAAAACGTAAAATGTATATTTTATTTGTTTGTAAGAACATCTCAACAATTAGCGTTACTAATAGAGAAAAAAATCAAGTATATATTTTAATATTATATTATAATATTAAAAATCTATGGGAGCTTATATTATTCCATAGCTTTCGATAAAATAAAAACGAAAATTCCGTCCGAAAGTTCCGAATATAATATATTATATTGAAACGTCTTCGGGTACGTCGATTTCTTCTCTTATTTATATGATGCATTCTATAAACTAATTTAAAACTTTCTATTTTAACTATTTCAATCCGTGTTCGCACAAGGAAATAGCTGGTTATTAAATTCGTCGTTTTCCATAATACCTACGTCTTTTTCTAAAATCGCATAGAGGTAGCGAATAAAAGAATTTAAAACGCTTCATTTAACATCTACATGACTACATTCTATGCATTTACATGATGCGTGTAAGTATTAAAAGCTTGAATCATATGAACATTGGAAATTTAACTGTTTAACAAAGAACTTTGGGTGCGATAAAATTATCAAATATCAGTTATTGTTTGTGATACTTACAAACAAAAAAAAAAAAACTTAAATCTAAATTCAAATTTTAATTTAGGCAAATTTCTATCAAATTATTCAAATTTAATATAAAAACACACACACGTCTAAGGATTACATATGTAAAAAATGTACTCGACGTATACTATAAACTCAATCGGGTTTTTCACCCAAATCAAAATACGTTCAAACATGATTGACATTAATTGCATTATGTATTTATGTATATAGATTGTATCTAAATCGTCTTGTTTCCGTAAATACTTTTGTAACATATTTTATTCGAGGGACTTGCGATGATTGTTTACTAGAAAAAACGAGAAAAGTAACAGCCGAAGCCGATGTTGATAATGGAATATTAATTAATTTCAAATCGCATTAAACGATTATACGATCGTGTACGACGACGGGGCGTCGCGCGTCTACAGAATGCGGTTAGACGTCTACATTATTAATACATTATTAAACTCCACCACTCAACTACTGAAGCTTCTGAGGAACAGGAATGTACCCCGATTGGATTTTCTTTTTATTTTTATTTTTTTTCATTTTTCGTACCAACCTCCCCAGTCTTTGGACCGCGAGAAAATTAAAATATACTTTTGTTACAGTTTGGAGCGGTTAATTTATTATAGTTATACGTATAATATAATCTTGTAGGCACCTGCACTTGATAGTATTGTATTGTTATTTTATTTATTTCACAGAACGCGTGGTATCATATTAATTATACGTACCTACCTACTGCAGATAAGAGGTTTGTGTCAAAATGATTATTATTATACCTATTACAAACGAAAAAAAGGTTGTTATTATCCACCAAGTGCGCCGAATGGACTAAAAATACAGGTTTCGTATAGTGCAGACTGCATGGTGATGATAACACTTAGTATGATGTGAATTCATACAATACAAATTTATATAATATCACATTATGCATAATGCATGGTATTGTACACGCTAAAAGTAATTATGTTTTACCATGCATTATATTTAATAAAATTATACTTATATTTATGTATACAAAAATGAACAAAAACAAAATGGTAAGTATTTTGATTTATGTTCATCCAAATGTATTAACTACTTCATTGTATAGTCCATTTGTATATACCAGTGCCCATTTGTTTTTATTGTTCTTAATACTATTTACATTATTTTGTTAATTTCTCCGATTTTCATCATAATAAATTTCAATTTTCAAATGGAAAATGGTTGAATAAGTATAAAATCTGATTTTTATAGGTTAAATCAAATGTGCATAACTTTTAATAATGGATTTAGATATGTATACCGTATAAAATGTGTATAAAAGGTACGGAACAGTATATAGGTAAGTACGGTAAAATATAAAAATTAACTGTACTTACCATAGCTTATACATATACAGCATTACACACAGTTATGTACACTTATAATAAAAGGTTTAAAATGGTCAAAAAAAAAAAAAAATTACAAAAATATTACCTTTCCATCATCCAGATACACGCGTATCGACGTTATCCAAATAAAATATTTGTTCATATATAATATTTGTGCACGGTTGAGTGTATTCCGTATCAAAATTAAAAATTATTTAATCATGTTTATGGGCAAACAATAATCTAGTTGATTCCTCAATAGTATTTTATTGTCAAATTACTCGAATAGTGGAGTGCAAAAATCGTACGCTAACGAACACCTCAGGATTTATGGCTATAATATAGGCATCTGTGGTAGTATAACTGTAAGCAAACCAACGATTACATAATATAATAACAGAATGGTCTACGGTTATTTCGTCAAAATATTTTTTTCACTCTACACTCCCCGAACGGCAAAACATCTTATCATCTGTCTGCAATGTAGGTATATAGCGAATACGAAACGGGAATAAAATTCATCTTCGCTCGCATCTCGATATTACGATGTGTAATTAAGATTCATTCAGAGTGCTGGGAAAATAAAATCAACGCCAAACTTAATAATATACTTATTCTTATTCTTATGCTTAGATTTGTCGGAAAATCTCATTTGTAAGCCGGTTTGTATAGACATAGACGATCGCATTCAAATGTTATTTACACATCATTACGAGTACTGCACGATAAATCGATGCTCGTGTTCTATTTTTCATTTTTCTTCATCGTCATGCTCGACTATACTTTAAATTCAACTATACGTCTTGTATCGGAGTAAAAAAATATATTCAAGGCTTCTTCTTGTTGTAAAAAAAATATATATAATTATTATTTTATAACTGAATACCATTGTCACGCGGGTTTTGTATGCGGGGAAAAATCAGAGCCTAGAGTTGATCGTAAAAATATTAAAAATTAAACATTTTAAACAAAGGCACTAATGAGTAATGCTCATGTCAGATCTTAGCTAAAAAACTTATGCTACTGCCGAAAACTATAAATCATTACTTCATGCAGAATGTATAATAATAATGTTGAAATATGTATTTACTGATAGAAAAGAATAGAACCAAACGGGAAAGTAAGGTCAAAAACTCCGTTGTACATTACATTATCATAAAATATAAACTTTCAATAAAATTACGATATTTCTTTTCGGGAAAAAGTGATTACGTTCTTTGGAAAGTGCATGCATGTGCGTATTCGGTTCTCGAAGTTTGAACAAAGTTTCAATAAACTTTTAATAAAACGTTTTATTTCGGAAATCGGCATAATCGTATTCGAAAATCACGAGGCGAGGTGATAATATATAGTATACGACGACAGTATCGAAAACTTTAAACATGTTGGTATGCACGACTATTTCAACGTTTGAACAAAATATAATATATAACCGTGCAAAGGTCACAATTATTATTTGCAATATGCTGAGAGTTGGTCGGACATGATAATATTGCATAAACGAAATTTTAGATTCTATATAAAACAAAAAAATATTATGTGTGTTGTTTTTTTTTTTATGTCTACAACCGATTTTCGGTGAAAAAAATTGCAAAGTTTTTTACTTGGCAACGGAATCAAACTCGGTATTTGTTATTTTAGTTGTCATAGGAACATGAATAATTTCCTGGGTACTAAAATATTGTTATTTATTTTTATAAATATTAACTGATTCACCCCATCTCTTTCACTCAGAGCAATATGGGTAAGTTCATTCGTTTGAAATTTAAAATAAGTTCTTAAATTTGAAATTTTAAAATCATTCAAAACGATGAATTTTAAGTTTTTAATACTGAAATAGCATCAAATATCACGTCAAGTTGTCATGATATATACATTCTTTTACTCAAATGATATTTTTTCCATATTATTGACAGGAATAGATAGATAAAGAACGAAATAGATATGTATTTGTGTATTTTATTGAAAAATTAATTGTCTGTAAAAATTATTATTATTATTTAACATGCTTATGTATTCATAATAAATCATAAAGTCGCTTATTAATATTAATTAATATCCTTATTGTATCAAATGAGATTGGTTCATTAATTGTTTTACACTATACTATGAAGTCTGAAAAGAATTTAATTTATGTATGAAATTTTGAATATTAATAAGTTATTAATATTTACTGCTGTGCATAGTACTATATTTCGAGTGAAACGAGGAATGTTTGTTTTACAATGATGTGTTTTTTATTTTTCTATGTCTGTGAACACAATTTGAACCAGAATAGTTATTCCTATATAAACACATATACTATATACACTACTATATAAATCGCTCAAACATGCAAGAAAATTAAATTTTTTTATAATCTTTTGTAAATAATATAAATACGCCATCACTTATATATAACTGATTTTTGATCTTTATTGTGGCGTATATTTTTCGAAGCCGACCGTTATAGGTTATAACAGATCACGTAAACTGCTAGAATCGGGTGCGCATAACACGATCTGTGATAACAATGCCCCGCGTCCCGCCGCCTCGTATTTCTGTGATTTTACGAATCGCATAGACTATCTAAGTAACGGACGCACGACGGCGGGATGTGAAGCCGCGGATGTCACCCGAGTTGTACCGGCGTACATTATAATAATAATAATAATAATAATAATAATAATATTACGTATTACGTGTACGGTACACGCGTAAAATTTATGCGCGCGTTCCGCCGGCAAAAGTTAATAGCGCTACCGGCATGACGGTAGAACACAATCGCCGCCGGTTCGCGTGACGTAATAAATAATAATAATATAAGTAGTAGGTACAACAACAACAGCAACAATGGGTGTGTATTTGCGTTCGGGTGCGACGCAAATGGTGCAAAAGTCATTAACCCGCCTCATCCGGATAACAATAACGTTCTATGAAAAGTTTGATTTTCTCAGGCCGCCGTCTCACGTGTACCCTCGTAACGGTCGAAGCAGAAAACAAGCATGGAGGATGTTTGGTAGAGCGCCGTGTGAGCGTCTGCTATAATGTCCATTTTCGTCGCATACGTAACGTGTTAACAGTGAACAAGTGCCCTGCAGTTCCTATGTGTATAATGTTTTGTATAAGTATACCTTCGCATTCATACCGCGTCCAGACCGAGAAGCATTTGTCACGAACGAAACGTTGTCACCGACAAATTTTGGTTTTTCATTCGGCGCGGGAGAAATTCAACAATGTTTGCAAACAAATGGTCGCTGAAAATGTATTGACATGTCCAGACCGGTCAAGTTTTGTCGATTATAAATACATCACAATATTTGGTTATTCGTTCAGCTTAGCCTCGTTCGTCTACATGCGTATAATACATGTTTACTTAACATGGTACATTTCTTTTGAACGGATTTTTTTTTTCTATCAAATAATGAAGTGGTTAAAAAAAGTGTATTGAATTATATCATGAAAATAAATACAATGGCGCCAAATCTGATCCCAGCACGAGAAAAAATGAAAAAAAAAAATGATGCGTGGTATAAAATTTCAATAATACTTAAAATCAAGAAATGCGAAGTCGAAAGATCCTTGAATAACTTGACTAATTCACAAACTAAAACGTTTATTAAATATGTTGCTTTGGTGTAAATTTTTAAATTTTATCAGTGATATTGGTAACAAAGTCAACGACAACTTTAATGTTTCTTAGTCTGGATACGGTTTTACTATGACAAATAAATCCGTAGTTTTAGATTTCACATTCGATGTATTGTGTGTATAAGCACGTTTATAATATGCTCCTGCCCTAATGCTTTCCGGAAAAACGAATTAAGAACCATCGTACCAACCTGCTGTATAGGTAATAAATGATATGCTGCTGTAGTGATGTAACCATGTAACTTAAACTCGAAACTAAATTCTGATAATGAATGCCGCATAATCATAATACGTTTACTATTTACGCAACATAAATTTGTTTTTATAAATATTTTAACTCTCAAAAAATTAAACGATCACCACAACTAGTGTATATACTATTTATAGCACACTTGTGCTCTTATCAATGTTCCTATATTGATCTACATGAGCATATCAGTGAACGACTAAAAGATCAGTTCTGTAGAAGCTGTACTTGTCTAATCCAGTGGTTTTCAAACTGAGCATTGTAAGAAATCTAGATCTGTCACAATACTATAAATAAAAAAAAAATATTAAATAATGACCAAATAAAAAAAATGAAAAATAATGTCTTAAACAGTTGTTAGTGAATGAAGCATGTGTCGGGAAAATAATTTTGTATAAAGTGTATAGAGAGTGGTGTTTAAAAAAAATTCTGGAAACCACCGGTCTAATCCGATGTCAAAGTATTTTTTATAAAAATTACACAATAGATATATTATATCGACGTTTACAATGTGTCGTTAACAGTAATTATGTATTCACCAATTGAATTGAGAATCTTCATTGTTACCACAGTATTTACAGCGAATCTTGCTAATAATTCATTGGTTTATCGTAAGGAAGCAAAGAAAAAATTCGAATGCCTAGAAATACAAATTTATGTTATGATTTACGAAAACTTGAGTAGGCAAATTAGTGACGATGAGACTGTTCAATGTCCTGCGTTCACTCTCACCATAGCCTTTAATATGTATTACTTTAACTACACTTCATCTGCGGATGTTATTTCGAAATCAGAGTCCAGCCGTAACAGATGGCCGGTAATTTTTCATCGTTTAGACCGAACGTTTGTTCGGGTACAGATCTTACCAGCTCAAAGACAAAATATAAACTCTTGTCCGATCACGAGGTCCTTTATATAGGTATATAATTTGCAGATAACAACTTTTAGCAGAGACACCGTGTTCTGAAATATATAATTCAAAAATCACCAGTAGAAAATATAGGTTTGCAATCGCTCAATAATCACGAAAATAACTTCTCATCTTCCGGGTCGCCTCCGTGAGTCTTTCGGTTTATAAACTCTATACTGTTCCATTACTCGAGTTAATTTTGTTATTATTATGGGATTGGAATTTTATAGCACTTAAAATTGAATGAATATGCACTATAATATAACCTTAAAATCGCTAAAAATATACAATAAAACAACAAAATTTACGAAAAAAAAAATTATCAATTATTATATTAATATATTAATACAGTGTATAGGTACATCTCACTGGTAAATGACAAATATCCTATCAAAATTGGAACAAACATCCATGTAGTTGATATATTTATTTAATATATGTTATTTATATTTAAAAGTATAAAAAAATCAAAAACACATTTATTGAAATAAATATTCTCATTTTCATTAAATACGGGTCAAGATGCAAAAATATCACAAAAATCCGGAAATAATACTAAAAATTTAAAAATTGTAAAATATTCAAAAAAAACAAATTAAGAATTCCTTATTTCAGTTCTCTGAAACGAATTTCAAGCTTATTCTGCTATTTCTCAAGTATTTTATAAGAAATATGCAAATACTATAAAATCCCAACCCTGGTTATTAACAACAAATTATTGCCATTATTGAGTTATTCAAAAACCAACGAATCGAGGCATGCGAACAAAGTATTATAATTAAAATGCAATGGCAACAAAATATGTACTATACTATACAGAATAAACTCGCGTTTCAATGATCGACCAATTATACGTTCAAACTAACGCGTTTGAATGCAAATCCCAATGAATAAGACCAATATTATTTACTATTAAAATGACAATAATGATATTATATAACACAGAATGTTTGTGTTGAATTCAATTAAAAATATCAATGAAAACACGATGGATAACGTTTTGAAAAATTAGCCATCTCGAGGACTGCATCGGTGTACAGAATGACGATACATAGGTAGTTGATTTAGGTGCACTAGAATCATGTATCTATAAAGTTTACGTGCAGTATATTTGGATGTTTTTAGTGCAAAGAACAACCAGCGCAACCATATAATAATATTTATGCATGATGTAAGATTTGATAGTGGTCAATAATTTTCGAATGATTGTCTGAATGTGACAGCAAGACAATATAGTTATTCATGATTAAAACCCACGTCAAACGCAATGTCGGCAATAAAAAAAAAAAAAAAAAAAAGTCAACCTCCGTTTGATTTGCATAACGTGATATATCGAAGAAATTGGAAGCCAATAAATCAAATAAAAAATAAAAGTACTACGCTGTAAGAGGTTTGGGAAACGAAACGAAAATAATATCGTCGCTATAGTGACAGACAATAATGGCCCCCGGGGATTTGCTTTTCGCCGAACCCGTTGATTTTTCTATTTGAAACAATCATCTAATTCTCAATCCTTAAGTCTTGGTGTATTAACGCTAAAGATGGTATGTAAGAAAAATATTGCGCTCACTCGCAATAATTCCACAAATTAAATATGATGATTAAACAAAAAAGATATCTAAAAAAAAAGGAAAACTCGTTATTCGCGAGTCGAAAGTCGTCGCAAAAATTAATTATTATTTTCATTCGTTGGAATAAAACGTAGCTCAGTGAGATAGAATATTGGAATAGTTTTCTAAATATTACTGTATAAATTCGAATAACCATGCATCGGATATCATACACGGTTTTGGAAATTATAAGAGTGCAAGATATGTATAGAAGTGTTGTTGAAAGGTGTTTTTAACATTTAAACACATTTAAATTATCCTTGAGGTACATAATAAAAATTTAAAATATGATTATTATGTAATATTTTCTCCTTTTTATTAAGAACTCATTGGATGATTTTTACGGTAGTTATTTTTAAAAGAAAAACAGAAAAGATTTCACACAGTACAAGTATATTTATTTTATGCCATTAACCATTATACATAATCAATGGTTCTGAGTACAAAATGAAAAATAACGTTTGGACATTATTGCAACGCCTGCTTAAAAATAATAAAATATATAATTCACTATTTCGAGGTAATGCGTATAGAGTACAAGGTTGTACTAGTTCGTTTGTACAAATTTACGATCTGATAACGGAGAAGAATATATTTTTATTATAAAACATGTATCTCTAAGTTTTTGTGAAGAGAGAATATTTTTAGAATTTTATTGTTCTAGCTGCACGTGGGGTCGTATTAACGTTTTGTAAAATTATATTAAGTAGCGACTTTATAAGAATTGAATTATAACTTTTCCGTTGCCAGTACTCAAGAAGAGTACACATGTTGAATAATAAATGCGGGTGGTAATAATTTTATAGGACGTACTTTGACTCCCATAAAAATATCATAATGAAATATCCAAAAACCTAAGCAATTCATTTATAACCTCGTGCCCCAGGATACGGGCGGTTTATACGAGTTAATAAAAAAGAAACATTAAAGGAAACATAATCAATATAAAGAACATCTTGAAAACGATTAATCATTCAAAATATTATACTTAGATTAGGCCAAAAAAATACTTCCGTTATGAGTTTATGGCATCTAACACAGAAAACCGATTGGCTGTAAAATCATTTCTATGTTTTCGTGCTGATTGTCAAAACGTATATTTCAATCGCATCCGCTGCTGCCTACTACTCCAACGTGCATTTCTCGTATTTGTCTGATTGTCGTTTACGGGTATTATTTATAATGGGGCAAATACAAGGATTTTACATTTTCACAAAACACATCGACACAATCATTTGACAGTAATATTTTTACACAGATATTTCTACCAGCAAACTCTCGATTCTCTCCTATACTATACACCAGGGGTTGGCTAACCAATAGATATTTTTAGGCATATAGTTCGATCGTTTTAAAAATTAATTTTACCATTATCGGTTGAGCAATAAATAATTGAATATGTGGATATTATAATTATGAAGAAACAATAAATTATTATTCTTTAAAACTGGGACAACTATTTTTTTTGCTCATCAAAATAAATCTCTAAATTATACTGGATGTCGATCATCAAGAACTTAAAATTTCGAATGTGGCTCACTTGTTTGAAGAGGTTGGTGATTCCTGCTAATGTTCTTCCGATACCGTAATAAAAACCTTAAAAAAATATTTTATTATTCAATAGGTGTATCAAATTTATAACGTTATTGATCTCACTCCAAGGGAATGTATACACGATTGTTTTGATAAGTGAACTGGTTTTGAGTTTTACGCCTTGAAAATTGAACGTGAAGCTAAAATGTTAAAATATTCAAAGATGATATTATAGCCATATATGTGGTGTTACATTTATTGTTTCGTTCTCGGATTGAACAAATTATTATCTATTATGACTAATTAATTATAATTATTCCTACACCATCTTCAATCAGTTCAGTTTATTAAAGGAAAAGATTCCCCAAATTGCTTTGAAATTCAAATTATAACAATACACATCAGGTTAAGTAAATCCACACAAGTTTTGAATGATGCGTTGTTCTGTGAATTAAGATCCATATCACTTACGCTGACTATAAAGTACTGGTAGGACAAACAATCGGTTTCAGAAGTCAGCCTAATTCCTGCAGTTTTTTCTGGGACCCTAACGGAATTTTGATATTAAAGTAAAAGTAAATAACATTTAAAATCAAGATTTTGTTGAATGTTATAATGTTTTTACTAATATAATTTTGCACTAAAAACTATATGTATAACATCGTATAAAAAAAAAAAGAAAATAAATAAATAACATTTTTTTATTACATCAAACAATATTGTACATTGATCAAAATGTATTATACACGATTTATCATTATTACTACGATGTTGACTTGTTGTAGAGCACACGCGAATAAAGCCCGGCGGCGTATGGAATTAAAACGACATTTTCCGACGCTCCCGATGACAAACAATAACTCGGATTAGTGAAACGACATTTCATTTCTTATAGTAAAATGTATTAAATTAATTAATTTCTAAAGCGCCGTGAAATGAAAATCGTAGTTCCGTTTTAATGACTGCGCTCGAGTATAATCGTATTTCGTTTTCGTATATCTAATTTATATATATATATATATTATATATAGAACTGCGCGCGGGTAGAAGAAAAAGGTCAAGTCAATATTATTATATTGCCACTGGCTCAACGAGTGGATGAAAAACCACGTTTTTCACGACAGCATTCATAGCTAGTTTAGGTATAATCATATTATTTATTTATGGCTGCATCCGAGTTGGGTCCCAAATTTATAATTGCTACACTAGTTGGGTCCCGAATTATTTTAGGTACTACACTAGTTCGGTCCCAGATTTTTGTGGATACTACACTAGTTGGGTCCTAAATTATTTTAGCTAAAACACTAGTTCTTGAATATTTTTTGGTAAGTACTACACTATACTAACATTTTCCTTCCCATTTTAACAGACACAGGACTGTCTATGATCTATTTAGACCACAGGTATGGTTAAAAATGTTTTAAAAATATAAGTTATTAGAATTTTATAAAAAAATAAATCACTTTTGTGTTGGTAAAAATATTGAAAAGGTTAAAAAC
>JAIPRK010001979.1:0-34011 GCA_025469195.1 Chaitophorus viminalis
TTTTGTAGGGTTTTGTACACGTGTCGACGGCCTATTCGCATTGTCCCAGGAGTGAGATCAAAGAAAAATTCTATCCTGTTCCGATTACAGCCAAGTAACTGGGAAATATGATTAGTTTGAACGAAATAACACCAGAGTAAATAATATAATTTAATAAGTCAACTTTTTTTTTAACTCAAGTACTAAGGGCCGTATCGATTATATTATAGCATTTTAGTAAATTGGCCCAACACGTACACTTTTACAAAAGCTATAACAGAAGATTTGATAGCAAATAACGACCATAATTCACCAATTTCTATATTCCATCCATCGATTAGTAAGTTTTTTTTGCAGGGCTTAGATAATTTCGAAACATACATGTTGTTTACCATTGAGAAAAATTTAAAAAGTACATGTAAACGAAACTGATAAGCATTGCAGTGAAATTATGTGTTAAATTGTTTTCATATACAGTAAAACTTTTCTAAAACGTAAAGTTTTCCGTCTTAGAGAGATCAATTTCATATATTATTTGCACCGGGACTATTGACATTTTCTGTTATAAGAATTAAGGAGTATTCCGTTTAATAGAGGGTCCGTTATATAGAGGTTTTACTGTATATACAATGATATGATTTTAGTTGGTTGCACGAAATCCGAACCAGAACCTTGTTGGTTGAAAAATTTGAACGGACCAACTGGAGTAATTATTTCGATTATTGTCGGGTTTTTGAGAACTATTCCAATCGACATAGGTAAAAGAACCGATATAATATCAGTAGATTATACTGTTAATGCGCTAATTAGCACCATGTGGGATACAGTTAACAGGTACGGTTTTGATATTAAACACGTTTGCTATGGTACCAGGACCTAAGATAATCCATTTTTTATACTACACACACCAAATTTTTGAAAACGTTTGTAGCCTTTGACGGGTTACACTTTTTGCTCATTTATTTTAAAATCCCATGCGCGTTGCATGTTCTAACAACTAATTATTTATATATTTAAATTTATTATAAATTAAATTATTACGTTAGTCTTTTGATACACAAAGTCGGATAGAGGTTTACTAATTTACCATCGTAAGATCGGTATACGACACATGGAAATTATTCAACTATTTTTGGATAATTATAATTTCAATGATTCTTATATATTTGTTAGTGATTTGTTATGAAAGTACCGGTTTTACGAGACACAATGCATAAGATTTTATCACATTCTTTCATTATTCGTATTATCGTATAGTAGGTATACTTTTTACTTTTTGTACAACACAATTATGTGCATTGTAGTGTCTACAATTTTAGGTCCTGGATGCTGAGTGTGCCGTATTACAATAAAATACTACATTAATGTAAAAGGGTACAATTATTGATCATTTGTAGGTATTAAGACTCTAATACCAACAATGATGAACCAAAAATATATAATTACGTTTCTTGCGTCGAAAGTCCATTGATGTGGGGCACATTCATTAGATATATGCATAGCAATTACCTTGAAAGTCCTCCGTTGCGATCGATGTGGTATATTTTTTATGTTTTCTATACTAATTTATGGATAGGCGAAATGTTGAGATTTTTTTTGCACCGGATACCAGCAATTATGGACTGCTTGTTGGTTGTGAACCGTAAAAATCCCAAGTAAGTGATACGGTATTTTCTTTATACGGCTTCATGTATAGGTACGCATTGCAAACAATTCAAATGATATTCTGCATGAAAAAACAAATGATTTAATTAACAGTTTTTAAAATTATTATTAAGACGGTTAGTGGTTTAAAAATTACATACTTCATAAGACCCGACTACTAAATTTAATTTATCAAACTATTATAAATATCACAGATTACTTTTAAACGTAGTTATCAACGCTAGTGTAGATAGTAATATCGATCAAATAGTACAGTAGATGAATAGGTACATAAATGTGTGGAATATTAATTTAAATAAAAATTATTGTAATCTACACAATTTTCCATATACTTCAGTTAACCGCCCATTAACACACATCTGGAGCGGTCAAATCTCTATCTTTTTCTACAACAACTGCTTCTGCCAATAGCTCATTTAAATATGTGTAAACAAATAATGGATGACGTATGAGTAGGTATGTTAGTAAATTATATTGAAATAATAGATATGTTACAGACGTTACAGTTAATTTCAATTTTATATGTAAATACTGATATTGAAAGTTTAACCGAGATTTGCGTGTAACATAAATACACCTATACTCATCGTACTATCAATAATTGATAATTGTAATATTTATTGTAAAAATATGTTGGGGAAAAAATAGATAATTTTAAAATGTTCGAAAACATAATTCTGTGAGTTATTTATTGAAAGGAAAGCGATAGGTTTATAATGACTGTTTAGTCACTTCTTAGAGTTGCATATTATTGTGTATTATTGTGATAATAAACAACTCACTTAAAAATAACTGCCTGGCAAGTGATATGTAAAAAAGTTGGTAATCATATTTTTTTGTTTCTGTATTTGCTTAGATGTTGAGATTATACTCGAAAACGGAACATATGATCGATGCACTATATTGTTTTACTATAAAATAATGGAAGTTCGACAACAGTAATACCAGAAAAATGTGGTTGTCGCTTAGTCAAAATGATCTCAACACGTTTTATTACAGTTTAGACGGTTTCGATTGGAAATCCTACATGAAAATTTATTTTTATGGTGTAAGAAAATATATACTACGGGAGGATCTAGGTAACATGACAGAAGCTTCGTCGAAAAACCGGAAGTATGTTCTCGCCTATAAGAGCTACTATTAATATATTATGTTGGTGTATAAGATCATTTAATCATAATATCGAATATGTGTTGTTTTTAGATTATTCTGGTTGCATAATTTTTCTATTGTACTTATTATTTATCTCGTACTTCAATTGAGTTGGATATTCATGAGATGTTTGTTCTAAATCAAGCACCCCGATAAAATGATATGTATTCAATAGATCCTACACAACAAGAATAACATTTAATTAGCTGTCATCTAGAATCAATCAAGTAGTATAGATTTATTTAAAAAAAATTTTTTACGAATATTATATCAAGTGATTATATATTAAAATGATTACCTACGAATAACATAATGTGTTTATTATTTATATTATATTGTTTTAACTCAAGCTATTTCTCAGTAAATACACTCACTTATTTGTAAAAATGAAGGCTTTATTTATTAATAAAAATTATCATTACATAGTATAAAAATATAAAAAAGTTAAGGTTATTTTATGTTCTTTATTTAAACTACAATTATTTTGTTATCTATTATACCTATACACGTGTTACTATTAAAGTTTTACTATTATTATCCGTATATAGTGCAATATAATATGTGTAATTAGTTATGAATTAGTTTTTAATGGATGTTACACCAACACGTAGTAAAGTACTAAAGTATTTATTGTTGTGGAATATTTAAACAGTACAGATACTTTTTTGCGTGTAACCCGTATTAGTCCTCTAAAAACATCTGCATACGGATATATTATTAGTAATAATTTTTTACAATTGCACCATATCTATATTACTATAATGACAACCTGATGCCAACACACAATAATTTGTTCCACCATAACGTCGTCATTGATGATTCCATTTAGATTTTGAGTGGAACGAGAAATTGATCAATTTTAAAGTGATTTGTGTTTTGCGATGTCTCGGTTCCGGAGTGGCCGACTATTGACGACCGCCGCCGTTATGGTCAGAGCGTTGCCAATCCGGTACCGAGACCTTGTTAGGAGCCGGAGCAGCTGGATTTTTAAATTTATGTCATTAAAAGAAAAAGAATTAATAATAAAAAGAGCACTGTGAAAAAGTGGATAATATATTTAATTTGATGTGGAGCTCTTGCGGACGTAAAACTCCGACTTGATAATAAAAACAAAATATTAACAAAATGAGCCGATTCGGCCATACACCGGATATAAGGTGATTCAATTTTTTTTTACATAATTATAATAATTAATAATTATACCGAACCAGATATCACTTTTTTTATAATAATAATCTTCGTATCAGACCACACGCCATTCTTATGAAACGTCTCGCCGCGGGAATACCGATCTTCACTACTCCATCATTTTCTTTATACACATTTTAATATAATATTAACAATAATAATTTTAAGGAGTATGAAAATGGAGTTAGTTGTTACTTCAGCGACCACCTGACAACGAGAGCGCGAGATCGCCGAGTTACGTCGATCCCATTATTTTTGTAGTATGTAATACTCATTTGTTAATAATATAATGTAATTGTTATCGGTGGAATGGCTATAGTCACCGTTCTAGACATGGGCAACTGCTGGGCAATCGCGAAACGACTGGTGTAGGGTAGAGAACGTTTAATAATTGTTCGTGTTTTGCACAATATAATCCTAATAATAAAATATCCCACATATATTCGACCCATATAGATATACACGTTAAAGTTTTTATTTTATTTTTTAATATGTTGCGTCCGTATACAAGATTTTGACCAAAAATATTACTCCGATCATCATAATGCTGGGAGATTTTTAATATATTTTGCCGTTGGCAGACAAGTAAGCTATAAATAGACTTAAACTGAAGAGAATCTCATGGCTGGTGGTTTGGTACTAATATTGCCAATTGGAGAAGATTATGAAAACCACTGGTATGGAATCGGAGAAGAATACTTTTTCTACACATGGAAATTGATGGTCTTGTGCGCGTCGTTTCGATGTAACAGCAAAAAATGTAGAAATTAAACGACCCTTAGCTGTAATGTTTTTTGAACAATGGCAATAAAAAAAAAAATGACCGTTGCTTATTACCCCGTTAAAGAAAATACTAAATGCGTGGAGATATGTTGGTGCCATAAGGAATCGCAGTGTTATATAGTCAATGTTTGGGATTAGACAGACCCAAATGAATTTATAAGAACAAAAAAAAATAATAATAATAATAATACTAAATGATCTTGCCTAAAGTCGTGCGAGATCGACAACCACCGGAATACGTTGTATAATTTCAAGGTAAGCAACCCAAAGTTATGCCGTTGAGTTTTTGATGTAGGAAATTTTATTTACTCAATCTTTGGAGGCGGCGGTTTGAAAATAAAGTACGAATGGGAAGCAAGTTACAAATCACAAGGAATGAGGATTGTGCAATGATTTTACTATAAAAATGGTTCATAAACATTGTTTTTGCTCTCCTGAAAAATTTACAGAAATTAAACTACCACTTGTTCCTTATAGGCGCGGACCCATAAAATAAATAAATAAATTCTTTTACGATCTATTTATATGCACTAATTTACTTAAAACCTATTCTGTTTACCATGTTTATTTAACCATTTCAACAGAAAATACATTTTACGCTAAAATTCGTAAGCTGATTTTTTAATAATTATTATAGTAACTATTTATGACAATACTTATACTAATAATAATTATAATAACTATTTATGACAATACTTATTTTATTATTATTATTAATAATAATAATAATAATAATAATAATAATAATAATAATAATAATACATATTTTATCTTTTATATAATATAAGTGAACATCGTCGAAGGGTATTGGCGGTATTGCAGTACAGATCGCAAATATATATAATATATATATATATTACATCTTCATGAAGTTGTGGTTTTTCAGTATGCATACAATTTAAAAATAACATTAATATTAGTTTAAGGTGGCAAATGATTATAGGGAATGAGAGACCAGTTGTAATGATGGTTTAAGGCGTGCGCCTTAAAATCTATTGGGTCGACAATAATGCCTCCGTAAGTTTGTGTAATGGCAATGCTGCGCCCGATAGTTTGTGGGTCGGCAATATACTGCGCACGGGTGCGATGTACGACGGCGACGATGTTGTTCGTGCGTTGGCAGCGACGGACGGCACGGCGGCGCGGCGTACACGTGGGAATGATTGGTTTTGAATTTTGCTTTCTACGCGTTTATGTAGGACACAGCGTAATCGATTTCCTTTTCATCACGCATAATACAAGTAGCCTTGCGTTTAAAAAAAGGTACGGTCTGCAAGGCGCAACATGTCTTATGAATAGGATTTATATATATATATATATATATATATATATATATAAATAAATATAAATAAATATAAATATAAATATTAATAATGTCATAATAAAACATAAAATATTATGCAGATTATTTTATATAAATACTTTACAATTTATATTGCCCAATATACATAGGACAATGTGTACAATGTGCGGTCATCGTATACAATGCCCGTAACATATTTATGTATTCTTAATATATTATACCAAATATTTATTTTAGCGTTTTCCAATAATGGTTAAGTTTTCGAATTATTTTTATAACCGTTATTATATCAGACATATTAAATCGATATGCCTGCAAATGTATTTAAATATAATTCTAATAATCTTTTTCTTTTTTTTTTATTAATATATATCAAAATAATTCATTGTTTTTATATGCTGAATATTTTGTAGAAATAATTTATCAAATAAAAATGTTTCATTTGAATATTTAATTGTGCTACAAATAGTGTATCATATGTGATTTCTATAAGGAAAAGGCTAAGCAATTAATTTGTTTTAGATACCTACGTTTGTGAGGATATAGGTATTCTTACGTTCCTATAAACCACCCACGAAGTAAGGGGAACACTTACATCGTGACCTGCAAACCGCAGCACGTGTTAGCCCTAAGGCCAAGTCGGTGGAACTTGCAGGCTTTAGTTCACGCAGTGGGAAATGAATCCCAAAGATTTATTTAAAAAGGGGAAAACAAAAAAAAATAATATTAATAAAACAATAAGATGAAGTAAGAGGTAATCATGTGATTATATTTGACATGATTACAAGCAAATAGAATAAAAAGGATCTTGGCTATTATTGAATTATACAAGTCAGATATAATTATAAGTGGCTCTCGCTCACAGAAATACAATAAAATATACTATTTTGACACATGGTTGACATGGAAAATATACATACGGAATGATACTAAAGGAACTATATGGGAATCAGCGACTCACAGAACGGCCCACGAGGTTCTGCGTGAAAGAGATGCTCATTCTCACACAATACATTTGGGTCGCCAACCATTGGGCCACCGCCTGGCATATTGCGTAGGACGGTGAGGACGGAGACAGAAAGAAAAAAGAGAAAAATGTTCAATGTATCATACATAATAACATTAATAACATATCAATTATACACGAATAAAATAATAGGAGTGGGGGGGATATTTTTCGTATATTACGTAAACTGATGTTGATGATGACTGGAAACAACGTTGGTCAGGTGTTGGTGACTTCACCCGACATCGGGCCCGACGTGATTGCTTAGCCCATCATCCCGGGCGTTGCAAACGTGGGATAAACAAAGAAAAACAATTTTGCGACGTTGACCACGAGGTTGATCGTGAGTCGTAACACGGACGGTGGACTAGTGCGTACTTGATTCGCGACGTCCAATCGGAAAGCCGTGTGAGGACTGCTGGCCGATGGTGTCCAGTCGCGGGCAGGTGTCATCCAATTTCGGTGGTAGTGGGGAAAATCAGGGTATACGTAGTGAGAGATTTTTTTTACAATAATATAATTGGAGGGACAGAAAACACTGTAGCCAACGCACTGACGGACGCGACAGAGGCGCCGACGGCGGCGTGCTACAGTGACGACGGTGAACACTGCTACAGGTGGGCGGTCGGTGGTCAGATATTGCAGAACATAGCCCTAATCGCAAAGCGCTATTATATTAATATTTATTAACTATGGTAATGATAATTTATGTCGGGGAAAAGTTAAACCCAGTGGTTTACGATAATATTACCTAATATTAAAATTCCGTGACGTTACACGTTTTAAGGAAGTAAAAATGAATCATCGCACTTTTGAAACTTAAAATGTCAAATTTTTCTGTATATCTAGTACAAATTAAACTAGTTTATTATTAGCATAACATTTTTATCTTTAAGCATTAATCACTTTGTATAGAAAAATGAATAATGGTTGAGGCACCAAATCATTCGTAATTATATAATATCTGTATTGTTATTTTATGAGAAAAAATAAGTAATAGGATAAACGTAACGTGAAAATAACATTTCGTATTCAGAGTTCGGGTTTACTGTCCGTCACCCAGCGTAAACATATAATAATTATTGACTGTGTACCATATATTACAGATACACTGAAAACGACCTGAACTAGTTGGTATGTCTATATGCATATATTCCTGCAAATATCATATAAATATCAATATGGGATGTGATGTCTGATGGTGACACGTTCGTACCCTTGTATATACATGGATCCGCGTACGATTTATACTTTTTTGGTTTGTTTTTGATGTTTCATTATCGTTATTAAATAATGATCATTAAGATTACCGTAATAATTAATGCATCTTCATACAGTCGTATACGTTCAGTTATTGTTTGTGTTTTTTTTTTGATATTTTAATACTGTTATAATTTAATTTATACTTTAACTATTCCGACGTCAGACCTAAAATATGCATAATAAATTAACATAAATTCACCACAACTATGTGCAGTGACTGTAATAATAATAATTATAAATGTATTAACATAGTTTATATTCATGTTACTATTGACGTAATACCTATATACAATAACTCTTGTAGAGCATGGGTGTGAATGACGTCATAATAAATTATCTTCACGATAAAATTCACACCGTTACAAGCCTATTAAGTATTAATATGTAAATAGGTTCCTACCTGGAAAAAAAAACAAGTTTATTTCCATACTTCTCGGTTTAGGAAAAATAAACCTCATTAGGCTTTCACATTCTTTAGCATTCTATACAAAAATAGTTATTGTTAGATGAATTAACTGATAAAAATTTCGGGGCATAATGAATATTTCAAATATATATCATAATTATTTTTCGTGAACGTTTAACCCGTCCTAAATAACTAATCCAAATATTTTTACACATTTTATTGATGTTGAACACAAATTAAAATTAAACACCAAAAGTAACTGGATCTATGACGTTTCGGCAGGAACATATTAGTCCAAGATTATTTCCTAAATTACAAAATAATTTATTTAAAAATGTATTTATGGTAAATGTATTATTATTATTAAAAGTTATGTATACCATAGTGGTGCAATTTTACGTCTGTATACAAACTAGTTTTATTATGAGGAAATATGATTGAATATGGTTTCAAAGACAAAGAGAGAGATAATTGAAAATTAAGTTCTATAAGTATATTTTGAATAATACATTTGAATAATTGAATGCATATGTGTCGTTCATTATTTCACAACAACTAACAAGTACGGATAATAAAAATCACATTCATTAATAAAATAATTAAATATGAACCCTTGAAAACTTTTAAGCTACGTCCACATTATGTCGAATGGTGAAATCAACAACTTCGATCAACAGTGTCGGTTGACACGTTCAACTTTCAACATGTCCTATAACTAACATTAATATTATGAGTGGACTAGTCGACCAATACAAGTGTACCGAGACTATATCAAGTCATATGTTATATCGAATGCTCTTTTCCAATAGCATAGTACGTTTTTATATAATAATGAATGCATAAAATAAAATAAATAAAATGAGTGTTTTAGAAGATATTGCAGCCCCAGCTAGTCGAAGTCTAGTTTTTTTTATAATAAATTAACATCTGTCAGAGGGGGGGGGCACACACCATCCTCGATATTTAGCCCTTAGACGAACGTGTCGCCACGGGAAACATATAGTTGTACTACTCCATGTTTTTGTTATACATTTTAGTAAAATAATTAATAATAAATAATAATATACATAAAGATGAAGATATAGTTGGTGCTCCGACGACGATCCGGCAACAAGAGAACGACCGCATCCTTAAGTCGGTCCGTTGATTATAATAATTGAACTCATTTGTTTATATAATTTTATAATTATCGGTGGACGGATATAGTCACCTTCTGGACATGGTCAACGGGGGAAGGGGGCAATCGCGGAAAGGCTGGTTCAGGGGGGTACGTCCCATTCCGATAATTATACGTGCGTGTTTGGGAAAATATAATTATAATTATAAAATTCACACCTATTGGAGCCATATATATTTACGTAATATATACGTTACATCTTCATGACTACGTTATAGGTATGGACCCAAAAAATTAATAAATTAATAAATAAATGATAATAATTCAATAAAATAGAATGATTGATGTTTTACTCGAAATCATAATTTAATTAACAACCAGGATATATGGACGACAATATAAAAAATTCACAACAATAAGCAAATTATGCAACCAAAATAACCTGAAAAATATAATAAATACAATTATGAAAAAAACGTAACCAATTTCTTTAAAATTAAAATAATAGTTTTTTTAAAACCGTACTTTCTATGTTTGGCCAGCGCCACTTCCAAGTTGCTTAAATCTTCTTTTAATATATTCTTCCTGATTCCATGAAAATAACTAGTTATGTAAGAATTCCAATCAAATCCATCGAAACTGAAATAAAATGTTTTGCGATCTTCCTGATTTAGAGATGACCACAGTTTTATCGTATTACTGTTGTCAAATTTCCATTCCCTCGTCGTAAATCCAATTAGCATATCATTAGAACATTCTAATTTTTGGTACATTTTTAACATTCTAAATGTAAACAAAAAGATTCTTGTGATCACTGTCAATATAACAGTGTTTTCAAATATAAGTAAAGTTAAAAAATTAAATAAAGTTGAAAAAGTTCAACGGTTGCACATTACGTTGTTCATACACGAAAAAGATTATTATGAATACAACGATATGCACTATATCACTTACTTTGCTTTTTTACCACAAGCTAATAGTGATAAATCAATAAACACTGCTGGTATCCGATGCATTAAGAATCTAAAAATCATAATCATCCAAAATGTAGTGGAGTAAATACAAAAACTATACCACATTGACACCAGCGGGGGTACTCTTCTCAGTCATACCATCAAGTATCCATTTCCATACCACCGGGCTATGAGGACTAGAAACGTAGTTATATATTTTTGGTTCCTCATTAAGTGCATTTGGGTCTTGATACCTAAAATCGAAACATATACAATGTACGACTTTACATTTACACGATTTCCTAGATTTTCGGTGAGAGGAAGTATTACTGAACGCCGAACGGATGTTTTGACGAAAGGACATTTCGAATGGGCTTATTACTTTAATGTTAATATTTTTGTGATCAAATAAAAAATAACAAATGTTTGAGATGAAATAATAATTTGTTTAGATCTGTTTCCCGGTAACAATAAAATATAAAAAAAAGTAGTTGAATGCTTTACACACTATTCCAATATTAATAAATTGATGATAAATTGGATAAAATAATAAATTTGGTATAGTTAAAATCTATCTATTATTTCGTTACAATATGAATAGGACCTGGATTATTTAAATGCAAATGAAATGTATATTTTTTTAAAATTTACGTAGAATAATAGAATAATTTTGATTTTAAATGTTGACGTTTCAATTCTGTGGTTTTTTTTTTTTTTTTTATAAGTTTTTTCATATTTGAATGAAAATTCATATTAATTGCATATTATATTTCTAGAAAATTGAATAAATGTTGCATATTCTACAATTATAATAATAATTAATTATTATAATTCTATCATTGTTTATTAAAATTGACATATTTACCGATTTACGTCTGTACCTATACTGTTGATCGTAAATAACCCATGATAATGTGCATTGATAAGTTATCGACGAATTGCGAAAAATTTTAGATATTCTAGTTATAAATTTATAATAAGGCGTATGTACAATACGTATCAGAAAACAGGATTTAGTTTTAGTTTGGTCTGTCCTTTTATCGTGTCTAGTGTACAGTGTACGGCATATTTTGTTCAAAAATCTAACTTGCGTCATGTGTTTTATATAATGCTTCTCGGTATGTAATATCACTAATATCCAAACATATTTAAACCAGACGGAAATATATTATTTTCCAATTTTTATTATGTAAATGTGGCCATTACAAAAAATTTCAAGTAGTACAATATTTAGAAAATATAAAACATGTATCGAATTGAAGATTGAAATAAGAAAAGACTACACAACCTTTTATAAAAATGACATTTAATAAGGTCAGAACTATGTATATAATGAATTTAATAAAGATTTAGGTAATTGTATGCTGGCTAACGGTTTTTGGCCAGCCAATTAAATTTTATAGATGTTTAAAAAAAAAATTTTACAAAAATCGAAAATTTAAATTGTCTCTAAATAAGTCAAAATATGTCAAAGTACTTTGAAAACTTAACCATGAATAGAGAACACTAATATAAAGATTTGGTAAAAATTTCAAGTTGTTGTGGTTTTTCGTTTTTGAGTTAGAGCATTTAAAAAAAAACGTTTTTTGTAAAAACATGAATTTGCGTAAAATTTCCTGTTTTTTCGTAATTTTTTTATCGTATTTTTCGATTTTTTTCAAAAAATATGAATAAAGTTGAATTTGCCCAAGGACAATCTACATTCACTTTCCTTTCAGAAAAGTTGCTGTTTAAGAAAATCGAAGCATTTTTACTACCAAAAATCGGGTCTTCAGATACAACAAAAAAAAAATAAAAAAAAAACGCACATCATTGTAAAATCAATAGATTCCATCACTCCGTTCAGAATCTATGATATCGATCGATTGGTTATGTATACTAAAAATATATTATTAAAAGGTCCTTCGTGTGTATCTATTTTCAAATAAATGTATCCGAATTTATTTGAGTTTTCCTTCACAAACAGTATTAACTCATTGGGGTATACGGCTTGAAGTAGCAATTTACTATTGGAAATATTTCATTTAGGTACATTGTGTTATTAACGCTTTTAACTTAAACGAAGTAGTATATTGAAAATTTGAAAACGCTAGTAGTTTATTTCACAATAAGGAGTTATAAAATGAACTTGCCGTTACTACAGCACACTTTCAGTATTTAATAGATGCAATGAAAGGAAAGCGAATGTAGATGGTACTTGGGCAGGTCAAAAATGCCACTTTTTCAATACTTTTTAAAAGCGTCGAAAAAAACGATAAAAAAATTAGGAAAAACCGGGATATTTTATGGAAATTCACGTTTTGACAAAATAAATTTTTTTAAAATGCTTGAACTCAAAAACAAAAAATCGCAAACACTTGAAATTTTCACCAAATCTTTGTATTGGCTTTTTCTATACATGGTTGTTTTCAAAGTATTTTGATTTATTTATACACAATTTAAATTTCCGATTTTTGTAAATTTTTTTTTTGAAATATCTATAAAATTTATTTGACTGTCGGAAAACTCTTGAAAATATAATACGAGGTTTATTATAAGTTAAACTTATCGTAACTAGAAAGTATCGGAGATCGTTTAACTCAAAATTTTTTTACCAGCCCATAAAATTCAAATTTGTATAAAATATGTTAAAATCATGATGGTTTGCTAGTTATTTTGTAGTTGGAAATTTATAAAAATTTTTCGGTTTATACTTTAGGATTACAACTTTAACACTGGGTTATCCATAAGCTACTCTTCAAAAATCTATAAAATTTCTACCGGACTCAAAGGAAAAAATTTTATGACCGTTTGAAATTTAAATTTTTACGAAATTGCATAAAACCCAACATATCAAATATCAATATACATTGAAAACTACAATTTCAATATAGTGTATTATTATTATAAATAGTTTTAAATTTTTAATTTACCTATGGCTAATGTTATGTAGTCATTAGGCGGTAACGGTTGGATAATGTTAATTTTAATGGCTAGTGTTAAGATTATCCATTTGTTTTTGGTGGCTGAAGTCCGAAATTTTGACATTATCCAAAAGTGTTGTCTAAACTTAAGATTAGCCGTCCTTCGAACACTAGCCGTAACATGTATACAATAATGGTTCACCACTAACTTACACTGTTATGTCTTTTTGCCTAGACATCTATACAAAATACAGCAGTAAAAACAAAAAACCCTTTATCCCTGAAGGTAGAGCTCTTTATATCTAATGTGTGTGTGTGTGTGTGTGTGTATGGTGTGTGTAATATCAATATATTATCATTATAATTATTGTATTATATATTTTAAATTTAAAGAAGATATCATTACTTTGGTGCACATCATTACAGTACATAATCTTTATAGAAATGTACTTTAATAACTTATACCTTAAATCGATTTTCCCCTATATTTATTTTAACTGTGTAAAATAATACCATCACGCATGTATTATAGATACAGCCTGTTTGCCGGTGTGGTTTTATGGCGGCACGCATAAATATAATATAAAGTAGCTTCAGTTTAGTTTCTGTTTCATGTGAGCGTAGTCACTCAAAAATGCGTGGAATCAAAATATGGATCAAGACTGCTATGGGTCTAATTTTTTGTTTTTTAAATAAAATAATTGATACTAGAAAACCGATTTTTGTTGGGGATTTACGTATTTAACATAATATGTTTTTTTATTCTATATTTGTATTACAAATTAAAATAACTAGTTATATATATATATAAATATAAATATTTTATCTAAAATACTTAATTACTCATATAATTTAAATTATGAACGATTGAACGATTGATATTTGATACAATGACGCGCACTGATCGACATTCGATCGGCAACTACCGTAAAACTAATAATAATAATAATAATAATGATTTACATAATTTATAAAATTTATATTTTACACAAAAAAGAAATTTGAATACTGCATTATGCATTATTAATAAATAAATGATAATAATCCATTAATATTCGGTTAAATGATTCATGTTTTACTCAAGATAATTATTTTATGAACGTCCAACATATTTGAACTGCAATACAAATAATCAAAACAGTACATAAATTATTCCACCAGAATAGTCTGAAAATAATAAATACAATTTTAAAAAATATAACCAATGTTATTAAAATTAAAACCGTAGTTTTTTAAAAACCGTACTTTCTATGTTTAGCCACTACTTTTTCCAAGTTGCTCAAGTCTTCTTTTAGTATATACTTCCTGACTCCATTACAATAATTTGTCAGGTAGGAATTCCAATCAAATCTATCCAAACTGAAAAAAAACGTTTGGCGATCTTCCTGATTTAGTGACGACCACAGTTTTCTTGTATTACTGTTATTAAATTTCCATTCTCTTGTCAAAAATTCAAACATCATAATATTGGAAAATTCTAATTTTTGATACATTTTTAACATTCTAAACGTATAAATAAAATATGGTTAAAATCTAAGATCATTATCAACTGTAGTATATTGTAAGGTTTTTCGAACAAAAAGCTCAACAATCACACCCGGTGTCATTACTACGTGAAATGTTTTAATATAAGAGTTTAAGATTATACCATATACAATTTACCCAGTTTTTTTGCCAAAAAGAAGTAGCGATAAATCGACGAATGCTGCTGGTATCCGATGCAATAAGAATCTCAAAATTATAGCCAACCAAGAATGAGTGGTACAAATACAAAATTTATACCAAATTGACATCAACAGTGGATAATTTTTGTGCACTTCGTCGATAACTCCAAATATCTCGTTCCAGGTCACCGGGGTTTCTGGACTAGAAACGTAGTTATATATTTTTGGTTTCTCTTCAAATGCGTTTTGGTCTCGATACCTACAAATGATCAAAACTGACAATGCATGCCGATACACAAAAATTACATATGTATAGCCGTATAGGTAGGTACATTTGATCTTACCGTTTGACTGTATCCCACATTACACCAATCAAAGCGTTAGCCGTGTAATCGATTGGGATTATATCAGTTACTTTGTTCAAGTCCAAGTGAACGGTTTTCAAAACTCCGGCAATCCTTGAAGAAATTAAAACAGTCGGTCCGCTTTTAATTTCTGTCCATCCTGGATCCGGATCGGAAACGGAACACCCAACTGCAATGTGTAACAGTCAAATCTCACGGCATTGTCCCACAGTAATATTATCTTAGGATAATCATACTCTCGGTAAAAATATCCTAGGATAATCTTATTGTCTCACGGTTTGATAATTTTAGGATATTTATACATACCGAGGAGGTATGATTTTCCTAGCGTCTTCAAAGTATTAAGATTAATGTAAACACTCTTTCGGGTAGAAATACTTGTCCAAATTTTCGTCTAATATTTTAAAAGATTAAACATTTCTTCGGAATAGTACTTTTAAGTTTAAAAATGTCATGTTTTGAAATATACCTACATATTTTTCAAAATGTGTAAGAAATCGGACTAAAAACACTATAAATATGAAAAACATATTCTTTGAAGCTACGCTCAGAATCATTACAACAAAATGATAAATCATGCTTCAAAATTTTACAATATCACTGTTAGGTTAGATTAGAATCCACTATTATATGCATAACCAATGACATTAAATCAACTGTTTTTTCTTTAAAAACAATAATTTTTGTAGTATAATTGTTTAGAATTTATAATACGTATTCATATTCATTTTTGAATTATTTTAGTTACCTATCCGTAATGTAAATACTTACTTTCTTGACAAAATATAAAAATGATCTGTCAGGGTTTTTCGTTTTTTTGATAAAGATATGTTATTTAGATTTTAATTGTTTAGTATACATTTATAAATTTATGTTATACGTATAGTTTTATTAACATTTAGGTATATGAGAATTTTACTTTATACTTTCCTCACGTTTTTTTTTTTTCGAATTTTTATCTTAAAAAAATATTTTAAGCATTTTGGTTCAAATAACTATTACTTATTACAAAATGAATATGCAATAGACTAAACTATTTCATATTATTTTATTTTATCATATTACTTTTACTACAGGCTTAAGAACTCGAGAAGAAAAATTATTTGTGACTATATACGCTTTTAAAGAGTAGTAAAATAAATTTTAAATATTTAAATCGCTTTTTCAATTAATGAAATTTGAGCAAAGTTTCAAAATTATATAAGATTAGTTTGCATTTTTATTGTTTTTATCCAAATTTGGGTAGTTTATTTGGAATTTTGGAAGGAATTACATTATTTTACTATAATTATAAAATAATATATAATTATATTAATATTTTATATTATAATCCTAGGGAAATCATACTGGGAGTATGAATATCCTAGGATATTTTTATTGAGATGTAAGGATGTATTATTTTACGGCGACATCGGGTTACTAATAAGTGTCCTTATAAAAATGCATTTTACGTTCATGATGTGTGAATGTGTGAAATGTGAATGAAAATGAATTTACTTACTAATCGATGGACGAAATATTGAAATCGGCAAGTGGCTGGCATTCATTGATATTAAGTTTTCTGCGATTGATTTCGTAAATGTATATGTATTTGGCCAACCCCCTAAAATGCTATTCTCAGCACAATATTATAAAGATTAACATTTATTAAATAAAGTGTTTATTTAATTAAAAATATTTACTCTGGTATCAATTGATTGGAAGATATTATATTTTTTAATTCTGTAGCTGTAAAAGTAGAGGGATAATATTGTTCATTGATTTCATTTCTTGGACAATGTGAATAAGCAGTCGACACGTGCACAAATCCCTGAAAAATTGGGGTTTTATATTTAAATTTAGACTTATAACAATTTTTTTCAACTTTCAAAATTTATCGGCTCAAAGTATTTATAATAAATTAATGATAAAAACTTTGTTCATCTCATCCATATCAATATAAATAAGGTACTTTTTACAAATCTAAATATATTAAAGATATTTTTTTCCTGTCCGCTATTACTTTCAGTTAGTTCCTCTATAATCATTTATACCTTCACATATTATCTTAATTTATTTATATATATCTTATTCACCTCTCTCATAGCCCAATCACCTTATATCGATCTGAATTTTAATTTGTCATTATCACTTTCTATTTTTGTTTTCATGCTCATTCCTTTATAATACATAGGTATTCTTTTATTTTAATCCAGTGTACATTTTAAAATCATATAAAATTAAAATCATTTTTTTTTATATTGAAAATTAATTTCAAAGTGTTATCATCCCTCATTAGTTATATCAATGTAATATATTATTTTCAATTACATTTTATTAATTATTATTTGAACAATCTTTTTTTAATTAATACATTGATACATTATTTAATACTTTTATCGAAAGCTTATAACTATATGATATTTGGTTGTTAATTCATTAATTCTGAAATCTGAACAGCATTAATTTGGGTTACCTTAAGATTTTAATTTTTGTTGCTAGTGCCAATAAATATAATTGTCCAGTTTAAAAAAACCTCACCACTATCTACAGTAAACAAAAAACTAACCAGGTTGTTTCCCATTTATTATACGTCTAGTTAACTGCGTCCAATCTGAGAATCCCATTCCATTTCACTCACAAGCGAGTATATTTTGATAATAATTTCCATAACATTTAATGAATTTAAAAACCGTGTTGACAAACTAATATTTTTATTAACGCTCGATTTAAATAAATTTCCCACGACCTGGGTTATATCTCATAATTAATATTACTTTTCTGTTCTCATTTTGATATAATCTTATTCTCTTATATAATTATACTGTTGACATATTTTAATCGTACTGTTCATTATAATTAATTATTATATTAATATAATATACTGTTATATTCAGTTTGTGTTATGTAAAAGCTTACTCTGTAGTCTGTCTAACCTTTTGTAATTAATAATAATAATAATGATAATATTTATTGATACCAAATTAGAATTACAATAACAAACATGTAATAAAATAAAATAAAATAAATAGAGAATAATAAGAAAAATATAAATAAGATAATATAACAGTTCAAAGTATTAAAACAAAATTATGCTAGATGGTTATTTCTTATAAAATAAGTACATACTAGGTTAAACTTATTAATTGCCTTAGCCAAATTATGTTGATATGTTAAGTAATATATATGAGAAATATAATAGAGGAAAGAAAATAATCTACAGTAAGAAATAGATAATAAAAAGTAAACTTCATATGATACAATATACATAATACATTAGATAAAATTATTAAAGTAAAACATTATTTATATATTTTTTATACATTTTAAAACTGTTAAAAATCATATAAATTAAAATTATATTTTATATAAAATTATATGAACTTATATTTAAGGCTCTGCTGCCCGAGTACTGTATGCATTTTGGGGACGATGGTATTAGTATTAGCCTTAAAGCGAGTATTGTAGTTATGGCATGGAACATCAATATATGTTTTCATATTAAAAAATAAAAGGCAAATGTTCTTTGTGTGTAAAGTTTTTAAATTGAATACCTCTAATTCTTTATATAAATTAGCAGTAGGAAATTCCACTTAAAGCTTTCGTAAATAAAAATAAAAAAAGGAACTATAGGTTATGTTATTTTTATTATATCTGAAATCTGGTCTACAGTAGGTTACCTTAAGATTTTGGATTTCCATTGCTAGGGCTAATGTATGTTCAGTTCCTTGTACATTTATTTTAAATGCTGTTTCAAGTGGTTCGTTGAATTTTACTGCGGCGGCACAGTGAAAAACAAAATTTACATTTTCAATTAGCCACTGACGATCAGCTGATGAACATATTGTTGATTCTTTTAAATCTCCATCGATAACTTTAATATAGTTCATAAAATCAGGTTTATCCATTCGAAGTCGATCAAAAATCTAAAAACCATACAATTTTAAATAGTAGTTGTATCTGATTATGTATCTTAATTAAACAAATAATCACAAAATGTAATAATTATTCTAATATTTGTATTTTCTTAGTAACGTAGGTACACAAAATAATTAGTGAAGCTAATGATGGCACTAAACCGTTTAAATTGACTGTGGGAATACATTGTTTATGTTACGGGTAGAGTACGATACTCGGGTTACCAACATTATCACATTACTGAGTAATATGAACACTACTGACTACTCATACGGTCATGCCGATAGGATAAAGTACCAATACTATTTTGGAAAACGTTCATTTGGTACAATATCAATTTATTTATAGTCTGTAAGTAATATGTCTACAATAAATCACCAATACACAATAATGGTACCACAGAATAGATGAAATCTATCTATTATCATCTATTCTGTGATGGTACTTTATAGATATAATACACTGATAAAATTATGATAAAACGTGTGCACTAATATTACATAATTTTAAACTTAAGTACCTACGGACTGTATAGTGATATCGGTTTAATGTTCACTAGGTAGTTAAATACAGTTTTAGTCTTAACTCTTAGATCATATTCCATGGATATAGTCATGCTTAAAATTGCTCTAGCGCCAAATTGTGTCATCATCCTCACCATCTTCATAGTTAATGCGCATGCCCAAAAGCCAGTTATCAGTATCAACAATGCTAACAAATAAGTAATAATATGTTTTGAATTTTAATTTTTTTTAATAATAATTTTTAATATTCATGCATAATAATTAATAAATAACAGTGAAAAATAATAATTAACAATACTTTACATTTTACAATAGTAAACAATAATTAAATTCAAAAAAAGTAATTCCAAATTCTAATAAATAAATAATAATAGGTAATCAGTAATCACATTTGAACATTTTTTAATTAGGTATATAAAAATAAAAAGAACGAATGGGCCTCGCTTTGCTGTACAGTTGGGGGTGGAGTGCACCTCGTTTATAGGATAGGTCATTATTACAATGGATTTGTTAAATTTGAATGCAATGATCGATATCATTGTATACGAATAACGATTCTGAACGGAGTTAATATGTTTGTCTAAAATGTGTATATAATAATATAGTATTTTATATTTAAATTGTATTATAATGTAATTTTATGTTAATATTTGCGATTCAAACGCTTATAAAAAAAATTGAGCCTATGGATTTTGATGATTTTTGAATAACAATAAGAAATACTTCTGTAGAATCTTCTATTAAATTTTCAAGTATTTTATACGAGCTTCATTTTTTTATCACCAATTATAAAAAAAATATGTAAAAAATTCGAATACTTTAAATGTCTATAAGTGGTTTAAAAATCAATATAATATTTTGAAAAAAATATGACATTAAGGAAATGCCAATTTTAACAGCTGGTAAAAATTTCAAGTTTCTGTGATTTATACTTTTTGAATTATAACAAATATTCAAAATCATTTGACAATAAATCGCTATTTTATGCAATTTCGTAAAAATTTAAATTTAAAACAGTTATAAAATTTTTTCCTTTTGGTCCAGTAGAAATTTTTTTATATATTTTTGAAGATTATCTCATGGACAAACTAGTTTTAAAATTTTGAACCTAAAGTATAAACAGAAATTATTTTATGAATTTTTATCTACAAAATAACTTACAAATTATCAAGATTTTGACACATTTTATACAAATTTGAGATTTATGGGCTTATAAAAAAAATTCGAGTGAAACGATCTCCGATATTTTTTAGTGACGATAAGTTAAGCTTATTATAAATCTTGTATTACATTTTTGAGAGTTTTCGGCTAGCCAATTAAATTTTAAAGATACTTCAAAAAAAAACTTACAAAAATCGAAAATTTAAATTGACTATAAATAAGTCAAAAAAAGTCAAAATACTTTGAAAACTTAACCATGTATAGTAAAAGCCAATATAAAAATTTGGTGAACATTGCAAGTTGTTGCGGTTTTTCGTTTTTGAGTTAGAGCATTTAAAAAAAAATGTTTTTTGTAAAATCATGAATTTGTGTAAAATTTCCTGTTTTTTCGTAATTTTTTTTATCATTTTTTTCGATTTCTTCAAAAAGTATTAATAAAGTTGAATTTGCCCAAATACCATCTACATTCACTTTCCTTTCAGAAAAGTTGTTGTTTAAGAAAATCGAAGCATTTTTACTGCCTCAAAACGTGACGTCAGACACAAAATAAAAGAAAAAACAAAAACACACATCATTGTAAAATCAATAGATTCCACAACTCCGTTCAGGATCTAAAATTCTAAGAATATAATAGGTAAAACATCAAACGTATAAATTTTTTGCTTAGTGATTTTTGAATAATATTTACTTTGTCAAATACCTTGGTATATTTTTTTATACATTTTTTTAACCTTAAATATCAACAGAATAATATTTATGAATTTTTATCTACAAAATAACTTGCAAATTAGCATGATTTTCACACTTTTTATACGAATTTGAATTTCATGGGTTTATAAAAAAAATTTGAGTAAAACGATCTTCGATATTTTTTAGTTACAATATGTATAACTTATAATAAACATTGTATTAAATTTTCAAGAGTTTTCAGACAGTCAAATAAATTTTATAGATATTGAAAAAAAAAAACATACATCATTGTAAAATCAATAGATTCCATCACTCCGTTCAGAATCTAAAAACTTACAAAAATCGAAAATTTAAATTGTCTATAAATAAATCCAAAAAAGTGAAAATACTTTGAAAACTTAACCATGTATAGACAAATTGGTATAAAAAACGTACTTTTGGGGGCATCTGGTACATGCCTGGTCAACACCCATAGGTGTTTGAATGACCCTCGTTCAATAAATAGGTCATTATAATGGATTTGTTATATTTTGAATGTAATGATAGGTTTCATTATATACGAAAACCATTCTGAATGGAGATGAGTATATTAATAATCAATGGTGTTACACATTAAACCAGTATATCTACATAATATGATATTATAAACTTACCGCTTGTTTATACAAATCTTTAACCCTTTGATGGCTGGAAATTTCTTTGTTACTTCTCACTATAATTACAAGTTTTTTCAAGGAACATGATCTGAGTAACTTTTCAATGAGTATCTTTCCCAAAAATCCTGTACTTCCAGTTACCAAGAACGTGCCATTTTTAAATGTTTCAGTAATACTTCTATCCATGTTCTTGTTAAAACACATTTAAACCTAAATAAATTGAAGATTTGTTTGGAACAACAACACAACGTATATAACGTACTTATGCAGTTATGCATATAGTCAAGCGGAGTGATGTTGTTGCTTTATATAGGTACTACCACGGAGCTATCTTATTAAGCTATCTAATTCTACTTAAGGTCAGACGGAATTGTATTTCCAGTCCAGATAACCCGTGAGCGCCGTATTTAGGTTTGGTTACGCCTCTCGCAAATCATGACATTTGTGTCCCCCTCTCTTAAATAGAAAATTTGCATACTTGCTAATAAATTTTAATAACTACTTATGTTAATATGACTTCAAAATAAAAATTTTTATCACATTATAAATATAAAAACATATAAATATTATTAAAAAAAAGAACCGGATTGGCCTGGCCGAGCGGGCGATTTAAATACTCGTAGGGAAAAATTAATTTAAAGTATACACTATTAAAGTTAAAGTTTTTATATTTTAAATCGCCATAACTTATAATAAATGAAAATGATAATATTGTAATTAAAATGTAAATATGAAATATGAATTATGATTCATAAATCTTAAGTTATACCTATTACTACGGTTGTAAATTTGAAATATTTTAAAATTGAAAATTTCACTCTTCTTGAAATATTTCAATGAAATTATGAAAAATATTTTTTTTCTTTTAAACAGGGAAATGTTTAAAAAATAACTCAATGGATAAGAATATAAGAATATAAGATACCTATACATATTTATATGACATAATAATATAATATATATTACAAATATATACAATATACATATTTGATATAATCAATCATGCAATTTTTCCCTGTTGGCATATGGCTAACTTCAATATATTGTCTTATAGTCGGCCATCTAGTTTTTTTATATGTCTATGTTTGTGTATTACTATGTATGTAGTATGTAACTATGTTACATATTTTCTTTATTTCATACAATAAACCAACTTTTAAAAATGTTCACTTGGAAAAAAAAAAATATATTTCATGGAAATGAAATATTTCATGAAATTGTACAACCCTACCTATTACACATTTGTGAAGTAACAACAGATATTATTATTTATATTTGCTATATTTTTTAATCAATCCTTTAAAAGTTTAAACTAACCTAAAAATAATTGTTAAATGATAATTATTATTATTGAAAACATAATCATTTGAATAAGTAGGAAAATAACTGTGATGATTAAAAAAAGGGTTCTAGTGGATTACCATTAAATTATAAATTAGTAATATTATCTCTTCAATCTTTGTAGCGACTTTCCGGTTGAAATCGTGGTTAGCCTCTGAGATGTAGGATAAATAGATCGATTTTTATTTTAAAATAAACATTTTTCTTTAATTCATTACTATAAAGTTTGATTTATTAGTACGCAACAATATCTTATTTTGGTGTTATTATTATTATAATTAAATGTAGGGCTTATTATAATATTATTTAGTCGTTATGTTACAACATAAATATATATTAGTCATCTAGTGCCATATTTATACGGTAAATTTGCATTTCGATTATAACTACGTAGATTATGATGATCAAGAAACTTCGTTGGCTCGGTTGAGAAATTAATCTAATCGGTTAGCCGAATAATACCATAAGATCGATTATACAATTGAAGGAATTAATGAATCACTTTCCTCCATGGCTCCATTGGCCTAAATTTCGCATCCAACGGTATAGCTAGATGATAATGAATTGGCTTTCCGTGGACTATTATTGCGGGTTCGAAAATGTCGTTTGCTTATGTAGCGTTCGTAATGTTGAAAATGCTCTCGTCGACAATTCAATTATTAATAGTTATAAGAGTTATTGGTAATGGGACTGTTTAGGTGGAAAAAATAATGGCGCAAAAAATACTTAACACAAAACGCCAATGGTTTGCAACAAAAATCGTACGTTGTTGGTGGGAGACACATATTTAGCTACAGCTGTGTACGAGTACGTTTCACAAGTATTCTGAGATAATATAAAATAGGATAAAATGACGTTTAAATTTTATTGTTTGCTTTTTAAAAATTGTTTTATTTATTTCAAAGTAAATAATTTGATTTGTCAACTAGAACGTATAAAATACGAAGAAAATTGCGCTTTCTCTATGTTTATTACAATATAATAATATATAAGTATACTATCCAAAATGATTGCAATAAATAAAATATCATCGTGGAATAGCCTTTATTATACGTAAATATATATCTGAATATTTCGATTGTTGTCATATTTTCGTTATGTGTACACGTTATATTATTATTATATATATATTATAACATACACATCAAGTAGGCATATTATGCGCACTAGAATACTGCGTCTGAAAACAAAAAATATAGCATATTTAAGACCTATATATAATTATGTACCTAGTATAAGTTATTAAAGAAGAAGACCTAGAAGTCTATATGTATAAGTCAGTAAAATACGCGTCGTCCGGGTTACGCACCGCATTCATAATAAATTATAATAATAATATATGTAACATTAATCGACATCGTTTATAACTTATAAGTGTAAATAAATTTAAATGTATGCACACTTGCGTATTTTTACGCGTTTTCTCGACCAATAATACACGTAAGCACGTATACGTGTTACGCGCATCTGTCCCTCTTCCTACCTCCCTAACAACGTGACACACGACAAGTGTCTGGTTTGTTTTTACGAATTCTTACTTTTTATGTTAACCGTTTCACCAACCTAGAGTGCATAAATCTTGCGGTGTTATTTGACGTACGACGATAGCGCGTATATTTTTTATTTTTTCCTTCATTTAAACCAGAGAGGTTTATTCTTAACTTACGATGAACTGCAGTAATATTATACGCACTACACGCGTTGCATAAGTATAACGAGTGCAGTTTCGGTAAAAGGTCTACATATACGTAACAGCCGGAAATTGTTGGTTATTTGGAAAGATCCTGTGCATTTTTTCAAGTATAGTTGAAAAGTTTTAAACTTACGGTTTGTTTTTTGTAATCATCTTAACCATTTTATTTCAGATAAATTCAAAACATTTTCAAGTTCTAGTATCAGTTCTTCAATTTCACAATGTTGGTCTTTACAATATACATTCAACGATATTCGTTTATTGATCATATATAATTATGTTTTTTACTCAAATTAAATTATTTACATATAATAACATTATACAAGTGTTATGTATATAGACGTATTTTATATTGTATTATTGCTCAATAATATTTAACAAATTTTATTGTAGTAGAACAAAACGTAACGTATACAAAAAAAAAAAAAAAAACTCGAATTGCGTATATAAATTATACAGACATTAAAATCGAATAATATAATTATCTACCGGTCAGATGGTGATATATATAAACAGGAAAAAAATTAAAATTATTAGACAGTGTTAAAGTGTTAATTATCGAACTTATCTGTAGTTTATAAAATATATTACACGTGAGACGTTTATAATAAAAGCTGCCTGTAACGTTTAATTTTAATTTCCAGAAGAAATGATAATGTTGCGTTACCTATATTATGCCAGCTATAACTTTATTATAAGATATTGGGCGGCTTTGGCATTGTACATAATATTATAATCAGTGGCGCTCAAGGGGGGATCAAGGTTATAAGCGTTAACCGTACAATCGTTAATGCCTTAATGGGAAATCAAGAAATAATATTTAAGGCGTCAAGACCATATAATATTATTATGATATAGACATAGAATATTATGCAGTTGCACGGTTATCCCGTTTGCCTTGAAAATGATTTAAAATGGAAAACAATGTTTGTGGTCAAAGTTATGATGGTGCAAACTAGTGTTAAAATTTTGAACCTACTAATTAGATAACCTAGTGTTAAATCGTTAAACCTTAAGTATAAACAGAAAAAAATGTATGAATTTTTATCTACAAAATAACTTGCAAATTAACATGATTTTGACACATTTTATACAAATTTAAACTTTATGGGCTTATAAAAAAAAAAATTGAGTTTAACGATCTCTGATATTTTTTAGTTACGATAAGTTTAACTTATAATTAATAAACATGTGGTAATCTTAATCTGATAAGATAATGGTGACAACACAGATGTTGTGAACCCCTGTCTGTATGATAAACGCAGTATAATATAGAATAGTGTGTAAGCATATTAATATGTGAACAGGCAGAGTCACACGGTATAAAGGAATTCGCTGTGTGGACAGTTTTGAGCCCGAGCGAGCCCCTACCGTGTCTCGCAGTCTGTATAATGAATAGTGAGAACTGGCAGACCATCGAGCAGAACCTCTGTTAATTACTTAAGTATAATAACTAATAAGTATTCTGTACAACCAAATTTCTTTAAATAATTGATTATATTAATAAAGTATTAGTAATAACTCATACACCACGTATTTCTTATTAACGAACAAACTCGGTTGTGGAGACGTCCATAACATTTTTGATGGCAGCGGTGGGATCCGTAGATTTCAGTTCGTTAAACAATAAGTTAGTAAATGTCGTGTGATTTCGAGTTAAAGTAAATCTATGCTTATATTATAATTAAATACAAGAAGAAAATCCAAAACATCGAGGTATACAGAACTTCCAGTGTACAAGACAAGGAGAGGGAACATGCAGTAGCGCCGCCCGAACGAATGGTTAGTAGCGCACGCACGCACACGAACGCGAATCCGAATTACGAGCATCATCACCGTCGCGTCCGTTGTCCGTGGTACCGCTGAAACCGAAGGACAATTTATTGTAGCCCACACACACACGTAAACGACTCATAATTTATAAATCTTAATACACGCGCAGCCGGCGCCGCCGTGTCGATAGTGCCGCCGAACTGGATGACACTCATTTACGCAAACGCACGCATTCGCTGTGTGTACGAAACCGAACGTCTGTGCCGCCGCCGCGTATATAATATATACATATTATAATATAGTGCCGACAGAATATAGCCGCCGTCGTAACGTCGTGTTTGTAAACAAATACCACCGCCTAGTGGTATCAAGCAGTGTTTGCCGCCGCCGTCATATTACGTATATATATATCGTACTATCATATACGCTAATATTACGCGCGATCTCCGTATTTGACAATATTTCGCACAGGCCGTCGCTGTAGTAGTATAATATATTATTTATATAAATATACTATACGAGTGTGCCGTGTTCATAGACGCGTCACGCGTGAAATAAAATTATACTATATTAGTATAATCACAGAAACCCACTACAGGGTGTAGTGGTCCCCGCGCCAGCAGTTTCAGGGCTAGCGAACTTCGATTCCACAAGCGCAGTCGAAGAGGAAAGTCGTCGTTAACAGCCAAGGAATACGATTCAAGCCAAGCAGAACATCAGTGCAGACCATCCCAAACATCCCGTAGAAGTGTTCAAAAATCAGTAAATATAAAAAAAAACATGGCAAGGATCATTGTAACTGCAATACTGTGAGTAAAAAAAAGAAAAAAAAGAAACTGTAACCATATCTTGATAAATCATTAGTTCTACACTCCGTACTAATTGATAAGTACGTTTTTCTTCTTATCTATTTTTTTATATAATATTGATATCGTAGTTAGCATTAGCATATATGTACAATTGCATGTAAACACACACACTTTTATATATAAAAAAAATAATAATTCGTTAAGTATCAGTCAAGTAGCTAAGTAGTTAATGAGCGGAACAAGGTTAAACGATTCAGACCCAAATTCAGATAACGAATCAAATAATCCAATAACACCGCTAAGTCCTACCCCTTGTGTAAGTTTACCAATACGATTCTCAAATCCAGAAAATCCGTCATCCGAACGTTCTATTGGGAATATCGGTACTGATAATATCTTTATCAGAACTGGCGTTCTAATAGACCATAATTCAGAGTTAATACATAACGTCTCCGTAACCCTGGGGGAAGTAGATACCGTTTTGGGGGACGCAGAAAATCAACTCAATCTTACTATCCTAGACCAATCAATTGAAGAAAATCTTTTAAATCAGAATATACCCTCCCCTCCGCATAACTCTGGTGACTAAACCATGAATCCTGACACTCAGGAAACAGCTCAAACACAGGGTGTTACCGGTAATAAACAACAAAGTGTCGTGGTAAATTCTGGAGGAACATCGAATGCAGACACTCAAGCGATATCAAATCCCCAAGAAATTGAAGGAAATCCAGATCAATCCGGTGTATGATATTCGTTCGGATCAAGAGGAAAGACAATAGGACTAGAGGCCGCTCTAGAACTCTTGCCAGGCTCGTTCAGTGGAGACAAGCAGGAGGAATTGGAGATATTCTTGGAAAAATGCGAGTTTGCGTTAGCATGCGCACATGACCATGTACAGGCTCGACTTCTCCAAGGTATCCATGTTAGACTGACAGGGAAAGCCCGTCAGGCAGTCAAGTTTAAAGAAATAAAACATTGGACTGAACTAAAGAAAGCGTTGAAATCTGCATTGGAACCGCAGAGGACGACCACTTATCTATTCTCAGAATTGTATTCAACAAGGCAGAAAATCGGAGAGGATGTAACCAACTACGCAAATAGGATCGAGCAACTCCAAACACTTATCATAGAGTAAGAGACCAGTGGGTACAGTAGGGAGGTAGCTCAAGCGCTAGGAGCAAGTATCAAGAAGCAAAGCATCCAAGTCTTCGTAGAGGGACTAGGACCTCTAAAAGACTTCATCAAGGCCAGGAATCCGCTAACGTTAGACAAGGCCATACAAGTAGCAAGGGAAGAAGAACGGGTCAGAAACTCACAAGAAGCGACAAAGAAGCTATATGGAGCGCCATACCAATCTACGAAAAAACCGACTTGTTTTTACTGTAATAAAGTTGGTCATAGGGCAAAGAATTGCCGGAGCAAACCGACAACGACAAACTCAAGACCTTCTTCCAAAATGGCACCAATTAGAAGCATCGAATGCAACTATTGTAAAAAACCAGGACACCTGCTGAAAGATTGCCGAAAAAGGAATTATGTAAACTCCAAAAAGAATGGCAACCAGCAGGAAAACCAGCAGTAACCGGCCACCAGCGGTGGGCGCCCGGTGAGCGAGTTAAAAAACACCGGTAACGACAAATCCTCTACAGAATTAGATCGCGATCATCTAACCTGCCACATTGAACAGACCATCAGCAAAAAATCGAAGCTACTCTTAGACTCTGGGAGTGAGCTTAATCTAATAAAACTATCCTCTCTCGCGGATCAGACAATCGTGTATGAAGACATCATATATCACCTAAAGGGCATTAATGACCAGATAGTACACACGCTGGGACAAACACAACTGGAACTATATATCGAGGATAAAATTATAGTTGCAATGTTCCAAGTAATCCATTCTACATTCCCAATTCCAAACGACGGTATTCTTGGACGACCATTTATGGTAGAAAACAAAATTATTCTAAATTATCAGACTAATGAAGTTATTATTCCTGACGGGGCTGAAATAGTGCTACAACCCCGCACTGAAACCCTTGTAGGAATAGAAGCAGAGAATCGCGCAGAAAACGAAATCATCCTCATCGAATGTCAAGAAGTCACGAAATCAGTCATGTGCAGTAACGCTGTAACCAAAGTACGAAACAAAAGGGTGTTAGCCACACTCATCAACCCAACCGAAGAAGCAATAAGGCTAAGGACGCCAAATTTAAAGGAACTGATCCACGAGCAGTTCAGGGAAGCTCTGATCCATTCGGTATAAGTCACGGATCGACAAGAAGAACCTCATGCAAGCAGTATTCGACTGAAAAGATTGGAAGAAGCACTTAGAACCGATCGTCTGAATTCTAAAGAAAGGGAATCATTAGTGGCCATCTGTCAAGACTACTCGGACATATTCTTTTTAGAAGGAGATCGAGTGTCGGCAACTACAGCGGTCACACACAGGATCAAAACCTCAGAAGCGGTATCGCCAATCCACGTCAAACCCTACCGTTTACCACAAAGGCATAGACAGGAAATTACGGACCAAATGGAGGTCCTCGAACGAGAAGGTGTAATTACAGCTAGTGAATCACCTTGGAATGCTCCACTCCTAGTAGTCCCGAAGAAACCCGACGTCAATGGCCAGGTTAAATACCGTGTTTGCGTGGATTTTCGCCGACTGAATGAGGTCACGATAGGGGATGCTTTCCCACTTCCAAATATCGTGGATATTTTGGACCAATTAGGAAGGTCAAAATATTAGAGTACCTTGGACTTAGCCCATGGGTACCACCAAATTCTAATGAATTCCTCCGACCGTAGCAAAACGGCGTTCTCTACAGACCGGGGACATATCGAATTTGAACGAATGTCATTCGGTTTGAAGGGAGCTCCAGGGGCCTTCCAGAGTTTCATAAATAAAGTTTTAATTGGTATAAATGGAATCAAAGCATTCGTATATCTAGATGATATCATCATCTATGCAAAAGATCTAAATGATCATTCACAGAAAATCACCGAAATTTTTCAGAGACTCCGGCAATACAATCTCAAACTTCAACCACCGAAGTGCGAATTTCTCCGAAAAGAAGTTAATTATCTTGGACATCAAATCACTGACGAAGGAGACAAGCCAGATCCTTAGAAAATAAGTTGTGTGAAACAATTTCCGATTCCAAGAAATGTGAAAGAGGTCAAGTCTTTTTTAGGACTATCAGGTTACTACAGAAGATTCATCAGAAACTATGGGCAGATCACAAAGCCACTGACCTCATTGTTAAAAAAGGACGTGCCGTATAGATGGAGAGATTTATGTCAGACATCATTTGAAACATTGAAGAACCTCCTCACTCAAGCTCCGATTCTACAATACCCAGATTTCCAGAAGCCATTTAATCTAACATGCGATGCAAGCAATTACACCATAGGCTGTATACTATCTCAAGGACCTATTGGAAAGGATTTACCAATAGCTTTTGCCTCACGGACACTAAACAAGGCTGAAATCAACTATAATGTTACGGAAAAAGAACTAACTAGTATTGTATGGGGAATAAAAGTATTTAGGCCGTACCTATTTGGACAACATTTCAACATAATAACGGATCATCGTGCATAGGTTTGGTTATTTAACATTACAGATCCCGGATCACGTTTAACTCGATGGCGTTTGAAGCTGGAAGAGTACCAGTATACTATTCATTTCAAACCAGGAGTGAATAATACAAATGCCGACGTCCTGAGTCGTATTCAAGTGGTAACTACAAGAGCTCAAACCTCATCGAGTCATCATCATAATCAGTCAGAACCTCCAGAAACTCAAGGAACCTTTTTAAAATCAGCAGATAACGAACACCCAGACTCAGAATCGAAGAGCGAAGGTGATACTGGTTATCAAGAATTTCTGAAAGCAGATGAAACTAAACTGGGTCTTACGAAGAACATTTCAATATCTCGTTATTTATATTGCTCCCACTAGAATGAAACTAAAAAAAAAAGTTAATTTTTAATCATGAGTATTATAGTATTACCCAACATATGCTAATAACATATTAGATACTCAAAATATTCAAATAACACAATAAATTTAAGTTGATTTCTACCAGATGATTTTCGTCAGATACGTTAAAAATATAATGTTTGTTAAAACATTTTGATTTTAACAAACAAACATCTTCATTTTTATCGTCGTTATTGGTCTATCGCATTTGAAGTAGTCAATAATATGTTTATGTATATGTTACGGTCCAAGTAAATTAATGGTCATTGTAAACAATAACTGGACAAAGTTTATAATGTCCAAGTTATTCAAGCCAAGTTATTCACATAAACCAGACATTGTATACAACGGCCAGTACTACAGGTGCCAAGTGAACAATTAATATGATGAATAAATATCATCATGAACATTTTATAATTAATTACAAATTTTATTTAATATTTAAGAGATTTGATTCGTAAACAAAATGGAGAAAATTTTATTAATTATATTCATTTTTATTAAATAAACTATTTATTTGTACAAGTATTACCATTATGGCATTTAGTGTTATATAAAATTTCAGTAGTTTTACATTTGCATTTCCTTGTTTTACATTTTTGACCACAATTACAACGGTCATAGCATTGGCTTCCTAGATTTGAAAACTCAATTTACTCATTACTGATAAAAGTTATCGTAACCTGTAGGACGTAGTGCTAAATTATAAAATATAATACTTTAAAATCATCACATTGTCCACACCAGTTTTAGCATTGTATAGGTACAATGACTAGTCTATATGGGAATTGAATATGCATTATTTACTTTGCCCATATATCTTAGAAATTGTATACAATGTTCAGGCATTGTATAATAATGACTGATTTGTCCACCTGGACCGTAACATATACATTAATACTAATAGTTATCTACCTTTTATGAAAGATACATTTATCATTGACTGTTTTAATTTTATTTACCTACCTTATGTACAATAGTCAAAAATTGTTTGTCTTAAAATCAATGGACAAAATTACCTTTAGAATAAAATCTATAATTAATTTAGAATTGAGATTTATCTATAGTAAATTTTGTAAGTTTCTCAGTGTCTAGAAATATTTTTAATTGTTTTGAAATACTATTTTCTGCACAAGTTGGTCGTAATTTGTGTCTCAAATTACGATCCGTTTGATTCTTTTTGAGATTTATAATAAAGGACCAATGGTTCAAATTGTCGAGTGCCCATTTGAACATTCAAACGTCGGTTTGCCGTCTATAATTATGTTCTTAAACTAATTATAGGACTTGAATAGTTAAAAAAACAAATATAAGACTTAAGAACATTTGGAAAATTTAAGATATCAAAATTATATTTTAATATCTAATACTATTGATTAAAAATACTTATTATTTATACTTAGCATTTATAATCAATGCTAATACGTTATTTAGTTTGAAAGATTAAAATTTGTTAATACAAATTTTCTATACAGTTTAATATTTTTTGGTGATAAAATTAAGCACAAAACTGAGGAGGACCGACTGTTATATGAGAATAAAACATAAGGATTAAATTGGTAATTTTATTATTAAGTGGTATTCAAATTACCCACTTGTATACCAAATTATAAATCAATCATAGCAATTCATAACAAAATCACATACATTAATTTAATTGTTGGACTTACGAGTAATTAAGGGGGTGTAAGCCATGGTTTTCTATCTCAGTCTATCACACGTGAAACAT
>JAIPRK010001980.1:0-33995 GCA_025469195.1 Chaitophorus viminalis
TGCCATTAAACTTAATTGTTGTGAAGTTGTTGCTTTTACCATCACATTTTGTTGGGATTGGAGTTTTCTTTTCAGATCAATTACAATATTCTCTCTTGCAACACCGGTGTATTTATCATATTTGGACGAATGATTTGTCATGTAATGTCTATTCAAATTATATTCTTTTAGTACTGCAATAATATTTAAACAAACTAAACATTGAGGTTTTTTTTTGTTTGTTAATAATAAATAAATATTCATTCTCCCATAAGCTGTTAAAAATTCTATTTTCGTCTTCGATTTTACGCTTTTTAGCGGACATTTTTAAAATAATTACTACAAACACGAAAATAATAGTACTAACGGCGCGGCGGTGTGACACTACGGCAGTACGGATATGACTAAACCGATAAAATGAAATAAATAGTTAAATAGTATGTTAGCTACGCCATTATAAATATACATTTAATAATTTAGTTTCGGTTTAAAACTAGATAAGAATTTATATCCACATTTTATCGAAAAATGTAATACAATAAAATAAAATACAGATAAGCACTAAAATTATATGAAGTAATTTGGAAATGTAGCACGGGCCAGATAAAAAAGGTATGCGGGCCGCCAGTTGCCCATCCCTGTTTTATATCAATAAAATTATTTTACCTAGAAGAAAAGAGTGTCATTTATTACATAAACATTTATTTATAAATACAATAACTCACTTTAACCAAACAATTATTTTAAGGCATTTTGATAATTTAAAATAAGTGAAATAATTAAGATAAAAATATTAGGTATTTAATTTAACTGTGGTTCACGATGTATTTTACGGCGATGAATTGTTCGATTTGTTCGCCATGAATTGACTAGAACCCTGTACAGTAATCTGTACTTTTTTAGTTTTTAGACTTTCTTCAGTTGTATTTATTAAAAATAAATGCCAACAGCATACTGCATATTCAATACTTATTTAGTTGATAACCAACCTCTAAATGTATAGCTGTATAGTAGGTCACTAGACTACTAGAGTGTCTTAATCACAATAATAGATCCAAAATATATTTTGTCATGTTAACATGTTGCCTCTAATTTTTACTCTTTGGGTACCTACTATCCAGTGCCGCAACAACCACAGGGGCAGCAGGGGCAATGCTCTTGTAGAGGGCCACTAATCGTTGACTCAAGGGGCCCCGACGTGAACTTCGTCTATTTTAAATAATTGCATTTTGGTCTAATGCTTAAATAAATAAAATATATTAAATAAAAATATTATTGAAAATATTTATTTTTATAATTAATAATTTAGCTATTTGATTTGTTGTCGAAGAGCAGGGACCCCTATTGATCCATAATAACATCTATATTTAGATATATAATTATTATAGTGTATTATTGTTTTATTTCTATTTAGTTATTTTTATGTGTGGAATTGGGATTCTCGAAATAATCTTTGTAATCAATAATCACTGCCTGTTGCCGGTGTCATTAGTTCTTAGTTCTTACTTCTTCAAAGCGTGGTTTAATGTTGAGTATTAGTTTATACTTGTATTTTTTATTGTTTTAAACTCATTTTAATTATGTCAACACGGCAGTATTTAAGCGGGGCTACAAAAAAAAAAAAAAAAATTAAAACTCGTTCAAGAGAATAGAAACAAAAAACTGGCTGGGTCCAGTTTTAAATGCGGTAATAGTGTATAGAACTCTCCTTTTCCCTTGCCAAATGTATGCTATGAACCCACTGTCTTTTTGTCGTATATTTTTCGTTTTCTTCAGCTTCTGACAAAAGAGCTAGTGTGAATATCATGTCTTCTTTGTCACTACTTGTATCACTCATTATAACATTATATTTTGTAAACACTCGAAAATATTCAAAATAAATAATTTAGCAATAAGCTTTAGTTCGACCGTCGAGCTAGAGCGATGAGCGATGAGCGATCAAAATGACCAAGTATATATGGCCGCGAAATTCCGACTGGTTCCGACACAGTGTGCGGACACAATTCGTTTCCATTCCGTTCCGATCTAGTGTGAAAACACTAAACACAAAGTCTTATTCCAAAATTCTCGCAAATTATTATTTTGGAAGTTATACCAAAAAAACTATAAAACATTAATTTTTTCGAAAATACGTGATATTTACGATAAAAATATCAAAAAACTACTTTTTTTTATTTCAAAAGCTGTGTTTTTCAATGCTGATTTTGAAACTTTGAATTTTTCTGCGAAAACTATTAGTTTGGAAGTTACAGCATTTTTAAATTTACATTTTTAAAGTAATAATTACTTTATATGGCCAATATGACTATTACGTAAAATTAAAGTAAAGTGGTGCGATTGATGCGCTACATATATGATTCCCTAGGAGTTTCTGGTTTGAATTCAACAAATAAATTTATTTTTTGCTTTTTTTTCTAGAATTTTTAATATTTAAAATGAATATATTTTTAGCGGAAACCATTATTAAAGAAGTTAAGTATTTCTATAACATTGAACGTAGTTTCACTCCGCAGCTTTGTTCACTTTACTCACATATGCTAAACCCTTATACTAAACACAACCTTTGTGCTATGCAATAATTTTTTTAGAATCATATATTTTTACAAACACTAAAAGTGTAGTTATATTTTAATATCAATACACTGATCAGTGGGTGGTTGTAGGCCTTCGCATTATATTTTTAGGCTTTTTTAAAAAAAATCACCATCATTATTTATTTTGTATATGTAACCTATATATATATATATCTAATATATACATAGACCTTAAGGCCCCATACATTGACTGTGTCCGGGGCTCCAAGAATCCTAGTTGCGGCACTGCTACTATCTGACGCCGAACTTTAACTTTTTACTTTTTCCACCATGTTTCCTTGTCTTCCTCTCCTTTTTGTTTCTTCAGAACACTCCCAAAAATAGAAAAATCATATTATCTTGCATCGTGCTACCGATTTGAGAAAGATAAATAATAATAACAATGTATGTCAAATGGTTCAAAGTTATGTTATTACGACAAAAATATGGAAATATCATGTTTATTTTAATAACAATCGAAATATACAATACATAATACACTAAGTATTGTTTTATATTTTAATTTTAGCTAAATATAAATGTTTTACATACTAATGCAGATAAATTAAAATGTATATACATAGTGGTAAAGTGACGTTTTAGTGTTTCGTCGTTTCGTGTAATTTCGTGAATAGTGTGTATGGCTTTTTCGCGATAATTTTTTTTCGCAAAACTGGTTTCAGGGCGTTTTGCGGCCGAGTCGGTAAATATTGACAAAATTAAAGGAAATGAAATGTTGTATTGACTTGTATTATTTCGCAAAACGCGAGAAGTGTGGATACTTATTCGGTACCAGTTCAAACAGTGGCGTAGCGAATCATGTTTTTAAGAAGCAATTGTTTCTGTACTTTATTTGGTAAATTTATAAAATAATATTTTTAATGGTATTTTGTGAAGGAAGCATTTATAGATAGACTTGATTAACTAAAACCAATGTCGAACTTTTCCAGTAAATTACCAACTGATTCTGACTTTTGCCCAAAAATTACAGACGACTTAATTTTTGCTGACTTATTTCCTTAGTGGGAAGGTGTCACTCTCTCTTCCACCCTTTTTGTTAGGACGGCTCTGATATTGTCATAATTATTTTAAAACAGTAAGTACAACTAAGGAGGCTATTCACTAAACAATATATTACAATCATCATATGTTATACCCAGTTAGCCCTATAATATCGTATATCGTGTATGTATGAAGTACCTAAATATAAATAGTAAGTGTAATTTACTATCCTCCATGTTTAAGCGTACAATATTCTGTAACCTATTGTGAATTAATACGACACTGAAATTTTATTTTAGTGTCAATGATTTTATTTGTTCACCACCTACCATCTACACTTTCAAAAACAGGGATCGGCACCACTGCTATAAAATAATACTAGAAATTACAATTTCAGGATACCGATTAATTTTTGGCCCCCGAAAATACTGGGACCATTATAAATAATCCCGGGATTCCAACTCGATAACTTTATCACCCTCTACGGGCCCACATTATTACTGATCAATGTGTTTGTAAAATACGATTAAATACAGAAGGTTTTAATACACCTTCGGACACATTTTAATAACCTCTAAAACTCTTGTTACTGGAAAAGTGAAACTCTGCATTGGCAATCAGCGTAGAAAATATAAATACTATGACATGATAAACTTCAATAAATAATAAATTTAACTTTATTTATTGGGTGGGCAAACTAGTAAATAATTCATAAAGAAAAACCATTGGTGGCAGATATCACAATATTAGTACAATTATGAATATTATAAGGTTCATATAACCCTATTCAGATTGAAGTGATAAGTTGCTTCATGTAATTATAATGGTTATAAGTCTATGGTTGTACCTATCAGTAGTAGGCATTTAAAATATGTTTTATGTATAATAAAGATAAAATTCATCTATATTGTGGTTTTACGCATATCACAGTACAAAATGCAACTACTACCTGTCTAATAGGTACCTATTCTGTTTATATCACAGAATAAATAAGTGCTTTATAATAATTTAGTTATATTAAGATGTATAATTTGGCCAGATAAGCATAAAATTGCAGTACCACAAATAAATATATTTTATTTATTTAATTGATTATTATCAATTATTCACTATTCATTAATATTTAATACATACAAATTGGTTTATGGTTACATCCCCGTCTGACACTTCCCCGTCAAATTAATTTTCAAATTATAAAATGTAAAATCGAATATACCTATTTAATGTAATAAAATACGTACAACTGAGTTATTATTATTTTATTAGTATTTATTAATATTTAGTATTATTTTTCCCTAGTTATATTAACAATTGATAAACCTACATTGTATAAAGTGAGTCGTGACTGGTACATCTTGCTGCTTGTGCTGAACATATAATATCTGATAATATGTGTAAAAATTTAGATTAATAAAGATTAATTTTATTATTAAGTGATCACGGAAAAGCAATAAAGACAGAGCCAAATTAGGAATTTTTGGGCCCTGATTTTTTTATGGTGCCTCAAAATTAATTATCGTCTAAATTATTAACCTAAATTATAAATTCTGTCTTTTTTATTTTTAATTTATATTATAAGATTATAAATAAATTATATATATAATCTTTAAGTAATAATTTAATGTTGATTAGTATAAATAAAACGTTAAAATCAAAAATATAAATATAAGTAAAGAAATGTATCTACAGACGATACAGTTTTTAATTTAAACAAATGTTTACCGATATATTTCATGTACAAGTCAAAGTGGTAATGCATTTTTCAACATGGTTAGTATAAATAAAATATAAGATAAAAAATTTACATGATTTAGAATTTAAGACAATGATTTTTTTCTCTAAATTGTAGTTCACTAAACTTCTAAATTAGATTTTAAAAATCATGTGTGTTAGTTATTTCCCTTTCAGCAGACAGACGAACATTTATCATAATGATAAAATGCTTTTGACCATCTTTACCTTAAAACTTAATAGCTTATTTTATCGATTAGATAATAATCTAAAATTGCATTAAGGTACGTGACTTATTTGTTTTGTAAATAGTAAATGTCTAACAAAACCACGAAAGCAATTATATCATAACATGTCACAGTGTCGCTTTAATAATTAAATATCATCAGGGGACCGGGGCCCCAAATAGTATCTGGGCCCGGGGCTGCAGCCCCCCTAGCCCCCCACCATAAGTTGGGTTCTGAATAAAAATGATACAAAGTACTCGTATGTAATATGTACATTTCACGTGTATAAGTTATAAACCGTCACACACTTCAGTCTTTCGACATCCGTCGTTCTCGTAATACGCTTGTTCGTTGGATAGCCTATTATTTGATTGTTTTTTTTTTTTTTTTTTATTACGTAACTAATTTATAAATTTTTTTTTTTTTTTTTGAGTTGTGTAAACTATATTTTTAATTTATTAATTATATTTACTATGGCTTTAGAGTTTATAAAAAGTTCTAAAGGAAAAGATTTGTTAGTGTATGAAGGATATGTGTTCGAAAAAGATAACACAAAAAAAAATAAAACGTATTGGAAATGTATAAAATATAACACTGACAAGTATCGTGGCAGAGCACACACTAAAAATAATGAAGTTGTTCTCCACAAAGATGAATATAATCACATTCAGAATATTGCAGAAATTGGGGCCAAAAAAATCATAGACCAAGTAAAAGAAACGGTGTCTAGTCAAATTGAAGCTTGTACCTATCTAAATCTAAATCTCAAGCGATATCTGCCACTTTTCCTTCACTGCCAGCCATGAAAAAAATTGTACAAAGAATTAGATGTCGAGAAAATGCCCCTCCCCCCATCAAATCCTTTAACTTTAGAAGACTTAGTTTTTACTGAGCCATATACGCGTACACTAAATAACGATCCATTTCTTCTTTATGATAGTGGTCCTGGTGATAAAAATCGAATTTTATTATTTTCAACGAATGAAAATTTAAAAATATTGTCATCCAATCAATGCCATTGATTTATTGATAGTACATTCAAATCGTCCCCACATCTATTTACTCAACTTCTTACAATACATACTATAAAATACAACACAGTTTTGCCGTTAGTGTTTGCACTTGTTCCAAATAAAACACGAGAAAGTTATCAACGAGTAGCACAAGAACTTTTAAATTTAAATTAAGACTTACGGCCATCAACTATTATGAGTTATAGCCGATTTTGAACAAGCATTATTTGGTACATTTACCGATGATTTTACAAACGTTCAAATTAGAGGCTGTTTTTTTCACTTTGGGCAATGTCTATGGCGAAAAATACAAACTCTTCCTAATATTCGTGAAAAATATAATTATTTTAGATGTAGATTTCGCTTTAAATATAAAACAATTAATGGCTTTAGCTTTTATTCCAATACCTGATGTCGAAGATACATTTGATGAATTAATGTTACACAACTTTTTTGTAAAAAATGAAGAGCTTTTGCGTCCATTAACTGATTACTTCGAAGATACATGGATCGGAAAACCAACACGCAGCGAGAAAATAGCAGAAAAAAAAACTAAATATTAATAAATAGATACTGATAAAATTTTAATAACATAGTTAGGTGAATATTAATTGTTAATAAACCTAAAGTAAATACTAAATAGTAATAAATACTGATAAAATTTAATAAAACAATAAATATAGTAATAAATACTGATAAAACATTAATAACTCAGTTAATAAATAAATAAATAAAAAATAATTAAATATTTTAATACATTATAAAGGTATGTTCGATTTTACATTTTATGATTTGAAAGTGAATTTGACGGGGAAATGTTGAACGGGGAAATGTATCGGACGGGGAAACATCTGACGTGGAAATGGCGACGGGGAAGTGACCTGCTACCTACAAATTACGATCCCACAATAATATTTTTTTAGGTTTTTTCTTATCAAATAAAATATAAAAATTTGTATAATAACCAAAAGTGATCAATATCATAATTTTGAATGACATGATTGGGTGGCCCAGTGGCAGAACTCTCAAGGAGTAAAATTTACAATAATTAGGGATTTAATAAATGCTTGCAATTTTCTCCACCTTGAGTGTAAATGAATGAGAAGATAGTTTAAATTTGCCCAATTGCAATAATTAATTTTAGATATTTCTGAAACTTAACAAAAAAATATAAAATCAAGGATATTATAGTAATTGTTGATTATGTTACAAGTCATAATGATTTCAAAATACATGAAAACAATAACAGCTTATATCAATACAAGTGAGGGAAGAGCAGGGAGGAAAATAAATACATCATAAGATATGACCATAATACTTTTTAGTCTACTTTAGAAAAAGGTAAATATCTATTTTATATTTCCATGTACACAAGTACACAAGTACACATGAGTAGTAAATTTATAATTATTAAGATCGTAAAACCTAATTCAATATGATAATTATATGATAAAAACCACGTAATTATCCCCGATAGACTAATAAAGGTAAAATCATTAATACTAGTATAACAAGACATAAAATTCAATATAATTAATTTATATTTTTTCTTCATGTTATTATATAACATGATAGAAAAAAAAATAATCTAGATACATTTTACGAAGATAATTTAGAAGAATGGAATTTAAAATGTTCCTCAATAAATGTTGATACAAAATAATAAGAATGACCATAATCCTCTTCAAGGTGAAATTCAACTTTGATTTTATTATCTTTACACTCATTTGCTGCTTTCACAAAGTTATCAATTAATAAATCCTCGGTCAAGAATTCATCATTAGTACCCTATAAACATTGAACCCAAGCATTATTATGATAATAAAATGTAATAAATTAAATAGCTTGAATACTAACCACATGAATTAATATTTCCATTTCAGGGCCACCATAGCTATTAACTAAAAATGTTGGATCCCATTTTTGCAAAGTTTCCTTGTCATCTCCAACTAATGTTTTTAAGCCAGGAAGCAACGTAGGTGATTTAGAAATATTACAAGCTGGAGCTAGAGCAGACACTGATTTATACTTCCCTGGATTAAGTATACTGCACAATAATGCTCCATGTCCACCCATACTATAACAAAAAATAATAATTGTATTTAATTATTTGTTAAACTCTTGGTTATTAAAATAAAATAACCTGTGTCCAGTTATAGACATTTTATCTTGTAGTACTGGAAAATTGTTTTGAATAAGTTGAACAAGTTCTTCGGTAATATATGTGTACATCTGATAGTGTTTATTCCAAGGTTCTTCTGTAGCATTTACATACATAGATGCACCAGTCCCAATATATCGAAATTCATCTTCACCAGGAATGTTGCAGTTCCCTATACAGTTAATACAGTTTAAATAAAATAAAAATATTATTATCATTATACTAAAGCAATATAGAAAATTTAATTAGCTTAAAAACCGGATTATAAAAGTCAACATTTTTTAAAAGATGTTAACTTATTATTCATTAAACTTTAAAGTTTAAAAAATGTAAAACTTTGTCTTAAGGTACAATATTTCTTGAACAAATTTATAGTAAAAATATATTATTACAGTTCTATATTAATTTCTAGAAGAGAGCTAAATGTTACTTACGTAACATTGAATTTATTTCAATATTTACTACTTTTTGAATTGTATTATATTGTATGAAATCAACTTTAAATATACCAATTTAAGTTTGGAAAATATTTCCTATTTATTTTTTTGTAAAAAAAAAAAGTTTTAGGTATAGAAGTTTTTACATTTATGAAACCATTGGTTGAGTAAGCTTACTAGGACTAGTATCTGGAGCAACAAAAACTATTTTATATTGTGCAGCATATTTTTGAAATCCTGCCTTAGTAATGACGTTTTGTTCAGTACATGTAAGACCTGATAAGTAAAATAATACAGGAAATTTTTCATCATCTTGTTCCGATGGTGGAATGTAGATACCAAACTTCATTTTACATTGCAAAGAATTGCTGAAATAAAATATTTTTTTATATTTATAGAACATAATGTAATACATCAATTTATTATTTAATATTGATAATGTTCAACACATATATAATTATATTTTACCTGAAATGTTCATATATTTTTTGATAACCTCCAAAACTCTTATAATTAGAAACACATTTAATTTCTGAGTCAGCATCCATTATACCTATAAATTATAATACTTCAAATTTACATAAATATTAAAAACAAAAAATAATAATGTAAATAAAATACAAATACCAATCAGAGATAATTAAGTTCACTACACATCGTTAAAATAATAAAATCAACAATAAAGGATTTCTTGATATTAAAATCCATGATAAGTTATTAATTAAGTATTATCTACCTTTATTATAACCTTTATTTTATATATATATATATATATATATTTTATATTTTATATTTATACCTTTATTAAATTATTTGTTATAACCTAAATAAAAATATATTTTTCTAATTTATTAAAATTAAATAGTTCCATAATCCGAATAGATATGTAGCTATTTTAATTTGTACAATATATTATTAAAATCATATCATGTACCTAATACATGAAATAATTAGTATTATGTTTCATCAGTTTACTAAGTTCATGTTAAGCTCAAAAACTTTTAAAACTAACAAAATATTTATTAGAATCAATATTTATATTTACAGAGCGTTTCTAAACCTTTTAATGTGGTTTGAAGTACTCAAAGTTGAATATTTTATACTCAATATTATCTTTAAATTAAAATAATAAAGAAATATTGTATTAATAATTACTTACTTTCGAGTAGGTATATGGTACAATATATAATCTATAATAATCAAACAATTAAACTAATTTGGATCTGGATGGTTAAATTCAAAGAAATGTAAAGATCTTTACAAGAACTGAAAAACACGAAAAAAGAAATAAAACAAATAATCAACGTTTTAACAGAAGGTTTAATCAATTAATGACACGACAATGATTGAATGTCGAATGCGGAATGATCAATTATCAAATAGTCGCTGAAAGGGAATCGAAATCTGACGGCATTTAAATGTCCGCCAGGAGCGCTAATAAGGCCTGTTATTACTTAATATGTTATAACTTATATTGGCCTTTATTATTATTAAAATGAATAAAAATAAAAATAAAATTGTCTTGACCATAATAATATATTGTAATATTATATTAATATATAATATAATAATACTTTATTTAAGATATCTTCTCTACATCGTGATGTACCAATGCCACAGACTACTAACAGCAGAAAACACTTAGAAAACACAGTACACACATCTGTGTATCAGAATTTTCTAGTAAAGAAATCTTTCTTTACTAGAAAATTCTGGCAAAAATCTTACGAGTGGTTCATTTTTTAAATATTATTTATATAATTATATTACAGAATAGATTATATGCCCTTGTGGAAAACTGTCATTAATATTATAAATTAAGAAATATTGAATTCTTATCGGTGGTTACCCTGCCCAGCTTGTGAATATTACCATTTCCCGCGCAATAAATTTTTAACCATATTGGTATTCTTATTTTTAACTGTGATTCATAAATTTTATTTTATATCAATATAAATTTGTACTGTACATACATTTTATTTAGATCGTGTTAACAATTATAAATGATACGTTTTAAGTATCAATAGATTTTTTTAAAAAAAAATTGATATTATCAAATGTAAAACATGAATACAGTTTATTATATAATAGTTTTAAAAGCAAAAAAAATATACAAAAAATTCATTTTTATTAAAATACATAATAGCTAATAGTAATCAATATAAATTATAATCATAAAAACAGTAATAAATTGGTTACTGAATATTTTTACTGTTCTACACAAAGCAATCATATTAGGTATAGCGAAATATGATTTAAATGTTATCATTGATTTAAAATAATTGATGATATTATACTTAAATGTTTAAATGCAGTGGTGACCAGGACCCACATTACTTGGTAGGCTAAATAAAAAAGAGCTCCTTCAATCTCCATATAGATTAAACTTTAATATATATGGAGATTGGATGTCTTCCTAATTGTATCTTTAATCATTAAAGATACAATTAGGAAGACATGGAATTATCGATATATATTTTCAATGAATGTATTATAAGGAATAAAGATTGCCTACCGGCTTACTAGGCAAATAATTATAATACATTTATGAAATTTCAACACACAAATTATGAATATTGACGGATGACGATTAATAAAGAGACAATTTTTTTTAATTCTGTTGATGAATGCATATCAATTTGTTATATTCTATTAGATTAGGAATTTTGTCGCTTAGAATACCAATAAGTAATAAGTATGCAAACAGGTACCACCAGTTTTAATATTTTAATAAAATGTAATAAATGTTGATTACAATGTTTAATAATTTATAATTTTTTTTTATGGAATATTGGAGGAAAAAGCATAATATTCAAGGAGGCTCAGTCAGCGATCGCCGTCTCGCCAACCTAGCCAGGCCACCACTGCTTAAATTACTTAAGTTTTATAAAATCTAGTTCCATATATTTATATATTTTAAAACCAATATTAACTGGGCTATGTTAATCAAATTAAGAATATTATATTATATACTATATTATAATTAACTCATAATACACTAACACACTAAACATTCAAATATTTGTTCGTAGTATTTTGTATAACAGCAGTAAATAAAGAAAGGTATGAAGAGGGACCTATCTCCTATGTTCACGCTCCTTCCACCCGTAATCACGCCACTGAAGTCTGAAATTGACATTTTATTCGGCATTTCCCAGTGAATTCAATAAGGTATTAAGGTACATAGGTACTGTATTACTTCGGCTGTGCATCTTTAATGACTAAAGTTCCCCGTACTCTGTCAAATTTATTTGACAATCTGGTTTTTCAAGATTCACGTTTTGATCAAACAAATCAATCAAAATGTCCATCAAACACGTAGATTGTTTGACAAATGCGTCAGTCAATGCCGCATGCTAACAAATAATTTGGTCGTTCGATCGAGGAAGACCTTGTTATACCTATATAATCGTATATTGTCATATTCGTATCGATCGTTGGTGCACGTGGGACGAAATGAAAACCGAACGATCGGAAATCGACGGGCGACTTCGAAAGTTTAATCGAGTGCACAAATCACGATCACACTGGCGACTCGGCCGACGTCGGCGTTACGCGCACCAGCCACCAACAAATGTGCGTACGCCGGTGTGCGCGCGCGTAGCGGCACGCGAAGGAATCCGATTTTTGGCGCGCTTCCCGCCGCGTTGGTCCACGGACCGGTGGCGGCGGCGGAGCGAACGGATCGGTGAGCGCCGCGGGGTCGGGGGGACAGCGCCACAACAGCTGTTCTCGATGAGCGGGAAACGGTTCGAACGGCGATTGCCGCGGTGCGACCGGCCGCCGATTGGGCCGCGTCCGGCAACGGCACACGGCAGCAGCCAGCCGATTGGCCGCGCCCCGCCACCGCCGGTACACGCACACGGGCCGCTTCGATTCCACTCGGCGCGGACCCTCCCCACCACACGCCGCCGTCACTGTAGGTCCGCGTAAACAAAGGCTCCGCCGCCGATGCCGAGTTGTCGTGCACCGTGGACAACGCTAGGAAGGGAAGATAAAAAAAAAAAAAAAAAAACAAAACACGACGACCAAAACAAATAATAACAATAAAAAACGGCCGATCGTCGTGTGTACGTTGTCGTGGACTCGTGGTCGTCGTCGTCACCACCGCTGCTGTTGGCCGTCGGAAAACGTTCGCGGGACGGATACGATCACGGATCGTGTCTCACGCCACAACGTATTTTCCGCCGCCGTCGCGACGAAGTCACCGCACGCGTCCAGTGTTTATTGTTGTCATCATCATCATCGTCGCCGTAGCCTCGCGTCCCTGCGTGTTCACGGGGCGATTTGTCGTCATTGTCTCGCACCCGGCACCGACATGGGACGCGATCGGCTCACAGCCGACGACGTTGTCACCACCGACCGTTGACCGGCATTTCGTCGACTATTTCTCGGGTGAGTACATGCCTACTGCAGCAGCGTTCCCGGGCACCTGGACCGCGAATCGTGTGACCCCCCCACGGACCGTCTTCCAGTCCTTGTCAAGCGAAGGCGCGAATAAGCGCACTCCCGCGGGTCTTGTCCGTTTTCGCTTTTCGTCGAAAGTTCCTCCGCCCCCTCCCGTCCGACGACGTGCGCGCCAGGCGGGTTCGCGGCGTTTGTGTTGGTACGGTCGCGCGCGCGCTAGCTAAAACATAACCTCTATGTCCGTGTATCGCTGCCGCCGCTGTCGCCGTTACCGCGTCTGAGCGTCTCTGCCTCTGTTCATCCCCTTTGTTACCAGGACTTTTGAAAATCGCACCACCTTGGTGTCTGTCTCGGCGTCGCTCGCCTCGTCCGAGATCCCGTTCGTCACGCGATGTTTTCGGTGTCCTGTACCACCACCACCATTTCCGTCTCCATCACGCGTGCAGATTGTAACTCTCGAAAGAAACCCTGATCGCCGGCCTGTCGTCGTCATAGCCGTTGTCTTGGCCATTTGCCTTTGCCGGCCACCGCTTACATTTCAGCCGATCGAACCCTCGTCCGTCGATCATTCCAATTGGTAATGTTTTCGATGGATTACTGTTCTGATGTATAATATATTTGTCCGCTCATAACTCTAGAGATATTATCTTTAGGTATGCCACTCAAGTGGCCATGTATGTCTTCAACCTTTCACCTGTAATTTCCCATTAATTGCAGTATAGGTTTACTTGCAAAATAATAACACCAGTTTACAGGTGTTGTCTATGAAATGTTGCTGGTTGGTATCAAGTGAATACACTTGTGTGGACATTGATAATTCTGTGGGTATTTCACTGAGCAAACATTTTGATATTAATCAAAATCACACAAATTATCACAGTTATGATTATTATCTGATTTTTTGGTGCTCATAGTTATATTTAGGTTTAAAAGTATTAATTCCTAATTCAGTTGGTGAAAATTTACTAATATTTTTACCTTAAATGAAAATATGTTATTAACCAAGAATTAATCAAACTTCCATTTCAGTGTCAAATATCACATATTAAGACAGGTATTTATTGTGATAAGTACTGGAGTCTTGTTTTTTCTTTTTCTTTTTTGGTAGTAGGTAGGCTAATCTTAATAGCTAAATATCTTACTTTCAGACATGCCTGTATAATTCTCTACTAATTTACTTCCTTATGACAATTTTAGAGGTATGCTCTCAATTATATAAGTATTCTACTTCAATTATAACTGCTAATTAATTTTATTGTTGATTTTTTGCTCCCAATTTCTTAAATTAAAATTAGAACAATTTTACAATTTTGATAAATATTTTATTTTTATAATATTTTCAGTGATCTACGATAATCAAATATAATTAATCTAGTAAGCTACTTATTTATAACTATTTCACATCAAATCGAATAAATAGCAAAGTATGGTATAAGCTCAAGTATAAATTAAACAATTATCTTGTTACATACCTTGTGTAGTAATTAAAAATATTGATGTATGTACTTCCCTTGAATCTTAATGTAAGTTTTTACATTGTAAAATCACGTTTTTCTATTAAATGATTAAAAATAATTTTAGAAAACCATTTTATGCAGAAATTATAAATACAGTAGACACTGTCTATAAGACTCACATTAGGACAAAGTAAGTCAAGTAAGTGGCAAAGGGGGTAAAAACAGGCAAATTTTTTTTAATTGCATACATACATCACATATTTATTATGCTACTTTTATGATTAAATATTATATATTATTACATATTAAATAAGTTGTCTTGGTTTTTAACTTTTATCTTATTACTTTTATAGTTTACAAATGAAACCAGTTCTAATATTTTAATTAATAATAATTACAATTACATAATACATATTACTTATAATTTGTTTTAAAAAATTTCTAATCTTACTTAGTTTTTTATTGTTTTCAATTATTTTGAAAATATATTACTCATACTCGTACTGTATATCAAAATTAGTATCTCTGTGATGAACAGCTCTCTTCAACACGTATAGAGCTTCTTTAATATCTGTTAGTGGTTCAACTGCGACGTTAACCTCCTTGTTATTTTTGTCATTCTCTCCTTCATTGTTGCAGATAAAATTTATTGTACATCCATAGTTGATGGTATGATTAGAAACCAGAAATAAGTTATATCAATACAAAAGTTTATTCCCTATGATTTTTGACATGTATATGTCTTATGGCTGGGGGTCATTCTGTTAATTTGTCCGACACCGAGAATGTTACCATGATGTCATTCATCATGAGGGTATCGATATTTCCGACAAAAACATTGATGTTTTAAAAAATCGATGTTTACCTGAATAAGTTATATGAAAAATTGTACCTATTTGAATGCCTGCTACAATTCAGGAGTGAGGATACATATATGTCTTGTTTCTACTGAATATAGTTGACATAAGAATGTCGATGTCAATTTGGTAGAAAAAAGACATACATGTACTGATCTATCTGTATGTAGTGTAGATACTCTAAGTTTTTTATGACATTTGAGTTTTATAACCAAATTTTAATTAATATATTGGGGTACGTCTTGGATCATTCTAGGTGATATTGAGTCCAATAATTAGCTGAACTTTATATCCATGAATCTTTTAAGCGGTGTCCACTGTGTTTTAATATTCAATTGATTGATAAATTTACATTTTAAACGTATAATTTTTTTATATGCTTTTATATTTTAGGTTTAATTACTGTGATAACAAAAATTTGTACAAAATGTCATCAAAGGCATGTAGGATATTGAATCTGGATGAAGATGGATCTTCAACCCCAAATACAGCAATAGTAAAATTAGGTAAGGATATTTAACCACTTAATTAATTTGAAATTATTTTTATTTTTTGTTTTACTTAAGTTTTATTCCATTTTAGAAAAAATATATCATTCAAAATGAAATAAAGATCAAATAATAAATTTATAATAAATAAAAATGGTATTTAAAACAATTGATGTTATTAAATTGAATTCTACAACAGTATTTTTAATAGGAAATTATTATGAAATCCAAAAACAAATGTAATAATTAGAGAGCTCTAAAAAATAAAAATAAATTACTTGGAAAAAAAACAATTTAATGCATTAATATATATTTTTTTTTTTTAAAAAAAAAGGGTTAAAAATGTTCAACAAATATTTTAAATAGCGGAAAAAAACTATTTAAAATTTTGTATGTACTAAAAATTTTAATACATACATTTTTAATGAAGTTATGAGTATGAGATATTGTATTATTAAGAGAAGTTGCGTTTCATTCCAAAATATTAGAAATATTTTTCATTGTTTTAAATCCAAAATTTTTTCCAATGTATTTTTCGATATTACTGTTATCTACTCTGTAAAAAAGAAAAAATGTGCCTTAGAAATCTTTAAATGCCCTTGAAATTTCTAAAAATGTTGTATAAAAGTTTTAATTTTTAATTCTTTTATTTATGAAACAAATGTTGGTGCTTGGAAAGCATTATAAAATAGGTCATTCAGTAAAGATACAATTTACATTGAAATCCGCACCCTAGTAATGATTTATTGTAAATAATGTTAAGCAAGTTTTTTATTAAATACTAAATGTTCTGACATTAGCCAGAAAAAGAGAACAAATTTAACATTGAGGTATAGTTTTGCAATGATATTAGGTACCTTGGTAGTTAGTAGGTACAATTATATATTTAATTCTAAATAGAAATATCAACAAACTTATTTTTTTTCAAAACTCAAACTATTAATTATGCTACTAATACACCACTTTTATGAATCATCAACATTGTAAATAATTATAACATCAATCTGTTTTATTCTATCTCGTTTTACTCATTTAAAAAGCATGTTTCTGCTAATCTATAAATTGATATACCTGCAATATTTTTATATTTTGTTTTGTTCCATTTAAGTATTTTATTATTTAAATGCATTTTTGAATGTTACTTATGTATTATATTTCATGTAATTGGGCTTAAACCCATATATATATATATATATATATATATATATATATATATGTATGTATATGTATGTATAAATAAATAAATATGTATGTATATTATTATCAATTTGACATGAATAAAATGTAACTTTTAACTTATCTTTTGTAATTATCTAGATATAAGAAAGATTTATTATCTTCTTGGGTAGTAAATTTCAAGTTAAAAGTTGAACAAAAAATTATTTTAAATTTTTGAGATTTTAAAATGTATTTTTCAAATGATGTATTTTATTTATTTTTATCACTTGCTTTTATCAAAATCTAGGTTTAAATCTTTAGGTAATCTACATTTACCACTTAAATCTCTAGTCTGATAAAGGCTGTCATGTCAAGATATCCTACTTGTTATTTCATGTTTTTCTCTTGTATTAACAAGTTATCAACTTTTATATAAAATTTTTTTTATATTATTGAATTTTCATTGTTAATTGTTTGATTGATAAATTTATTTTTGTGGGTGATAATATTAAAGATGAGATTGGAAAAAATATAAAGGTGAAAACATTTTAAATCTAATTACACTAAATGTTATTATTTTATCTACCACTTCATTATATTTCAACATTAATTTTTAAAGATAAAAATTAGTATCATAATTTTTTTAAAGTAAATAGCATTTCTAAAAAATGATATACCCAATTACCTTATTGCCATTATTAGGTTCCTTTATATTACTATTATAATCCTTCAAAATGTTCATTCCTCAAAACATTTTTTCAAAATTATCTGGAAAATTAGGAATTTTATTTTCTTATGATTTTTATAATTTCAAATCTAAAATCTTAGTGTATTTAATTAATTGCTTCAAATCCTTTTTTTATATTGTAAAAATGGTTAAAGTTTCATTGATTACTTCCTATCACTAATTATATCAAAGTAAAAAAAAAAATATTTCAATTTGTGTCCTTCATAACATTATGAACATGAAAATAGTAAAAATTAATTTGAATTGCTATTCTAACATAATCACTGAATTTTGAACACCAACCTATGACCTGGACCAATTATGAAAATAATTTAAAAACCTTTTTATTTCTTACTTAATATGGTTTTAGTTATATATATATAATGGATGTCATAATACTGCTGATTAAATTAAAATTAGTTAAGCAATTCTGATTATTAAGAATTTGTATGTAAATTAGTGTAGAACAGTGATGTCAGTTGGCATTTTCATTTTATTAGCAGTTACTCTTCAGAAGACAATTTATTGTTCATAACACTTATGAGTTAGGCAGTTTAACACTACCTTGTGTAACTAGCTCTTAGAAGGGTGATCATCTAGGTTTTAAGCTTTAAAATTATGTCCTCAGAAATCAACTATTCCAAAAACTATAGTCAGGAGCACAAAAAATAAGCGCTGCCTGTCATGCGCCAAGCGGCAGTTTTTTTTAAAGTAGTTATCAAATTATGAAACTAAAGACCAATGTAAATATAATACATAACGGCTGTGTGGTAGCACAAAGTTGAAAACTAATGACTACAACGGTGGGGATGAACAACCGGTCGCGGGAGTTACCATTCATTTTTCGTTCTCCTGACAAAGATACTAATGTCACTCTAGTGCTAACTCATTGTCACTGCTGTTTGCCTATAACCATAGTTTCTATGGCTCAAATCAGCAGTTCCTAAACTTTGCACTGTAGTGCCTTAGAGGCACCATGACTCCTTTCAAAGAGCACTGCACCCAAATAAATAGAACCAAAGTTAAATGAACTAGTGTTTATTTACTATGCATATTACAAGTTTTTTGTAGTATTCATACTGGGCACTGTGTTTAAAATTAGTTCTTAAAAGGGCACCACCTCATAAAAAATTAGGAACAACTAGCCATTTATAAAATAATTAATATAAATATACTTGTTAATTTTTTAATTACATTTATAATCAATTAAAATTTGTGTTATAGTTATAAATAATCAATTGTTTTTATTTTTTACAGAATCAAACATGACAACTTTCTTAACACCATCTCCATATCATTTGCTTGATCATGAATATGGTATGACACCACAAAATCAAATCATTCCAAATCCTCTAACATCTCCTTTGACAAAATCGCAAGTAAGTAATGCAATTAAGAAAAATAAGTTTATTTAATATATAACAATAATTATAGTTTTAATGCATTTATGAATTATGAGTAAGTACCTAAATAACAAGATAATTTATTATAGTAGGCACATATGTTGAAGGCATTTACTTTATATCGACTAAATTAAAACCGATTATTATCTGCTATAAATATACAATATATTAGTATATGTCAAATGTGGAATTACATTTTATTTTGGATTTTTAGTATTTTTTTGTCATACTAATATAGTTAAATCTTATAATAATAAACATGTCATTCCACCAGCTATTCTTGATTTTTAGAAATTTTAGTTCATAATAACATACCTAGAATTGGTAACATAACATTTTATATATGTATGTAAATGTTAAGTACTTTCTTATAGATTTTAAAGCTTCAAAATTCTTATTCTTTATAACTGTCCATGAATTTTATGCCTGCTATAGCAAATAGAATCCTTTTTTTTTTTTCAGTTCTGCACTTCTTTATTTTATTACAATGATTCATTGAATCATGCGTTCATTTCATGAATAATATTTAAAGATATACTATTGCTATGTTGTTAATAATTAGAAAAAAACGTATTTACCTATTTGGAGATCATGTTGAGATATTTTCCAGTAAATATTTTTATAGATTTCATTAAATTCCAACTGTTGTTTTTTGAGTTATTCAAATTCTAATTATATTATATTGTTCACATTAATTTTTTTTTACTATTATATAAATTAATGTCACAGTGCCTATTTTGTTATGTTCTTTGATAAACCAATTTTATTATTTCGTTCATTGCTTAGTTGATCCCATACATAAAATATTCCTTAAAAAAAGTATTAGAAAAGTTTGTTTTTCAAAATAAACTTACAGTTTATTAATTTTAATATTTTGATATAAAGCTGGTGTGACCCCAAAGTCAGACATAATTGTGGTTTCATTTTAGGAGAACCTTGAAACTTAATGTTATTTAAGAATATTTACCATTCTATAACAAAAAAAAAAACAATTCCTAGTACTCTTAACATAAGTATACATAAGTAGGTATATAAACCAAGAGGCACAAGGTACCTGGTTCAATAATAAAAACTATAAATATCTATTTCATACTTTTTTTAGTATTTGATTTGATTGTTTTTCAATTTAAAGTTTTATAATTTTAAATACCTAAAATCATTAAGTTGTTATCACTTATTATTAATTTGAACTTTTTTTTTAGGGTGTAAAACGACGGTTAAATTTAGAAACGCTGAATTTTGGATATGAAGATGTTACCACTGCACCAATGATGGCTAAACGAATGAGAAAATTGTCTAATTCAAGTGCTAGTAGTGAATCACCCAGTCCTGCTCAAAATGGTAAGAAATATAAAACTGATACTAATTTAAGTGTGAACAATATTCAATATTATATATATATTTATATATTTATTTATGTACTTCATTTTAGTAGCTAGAAAGAAATGTTCTGAACGGCCAACCCGTTATGATACATCATTGGGTTTGTTAACTAAAAAATTCATTGGACTGCTTGAAACGTCTACAGATGGTGTTGTTGATTTAAATATAGCATCTGAAAAGTTGGATGTACAAAAAAGAAGAATATATGATATTACCAATGTTTTAGAAGGTATTGGAATTTTGGAAAAAAAATCTAAAAATAACATTCAGTGGAAGTAAGTATCATTATAATAGATGAAATATATGCATCAGAACAATAAGCCAATTTTCTTGTTATTAACTTCTTAGAGGAGGAAATTCTTATGCACCAGATAGAATTACTGTACAGCAGGACTTAGATGAAATGAAAGCCAAAGAAGAAGAGTTAGATAATTTGATTTTAAGTACTGGTATGATCAATAACTTTGGAATATTAATTTATTTTTATTGAATATTAATTATTTTTTAATCCAAAAATTATAAATCAATTAATGCTGTTGATGTTATAATTTGCTTATACCTTATAGAAAGAGATATTAAACAATTAACAGAAGATAAAAGATATGGATATGTGACTTATCAAGACATAAGGTCTATTGAATCATTCAGGCAAAAAACTGTTTTGGTTGTTAAAGCTCCCCCAGAAACTGAATTACAAGTACCTCAGGATCATGATGGAGATGTAAGTGTTATAAAATTATTGAGTATAAAGCTAATTGAGATCTCAAACAATATTGATATCCATTACGGAAAATTTGAAATATTGATGTTTAAATAAATATAATATTGTATAACAAAATTTAATTATTTATTGATTTAATGTCTAAATAATCGTTTCTTGAACTTTATTATCTATGGAACCCTTTTTGATGTTCTATCGTCGAGCCTCTACTTTTTTTTTTATGTTAAAGTAAAAAATAATAATTCCATACAATATGTGTATGTGCATTCCAATATATACAATATATTATAGAAGTATCAAGTAGGTATAGACTACTATATACAAACATTTTTTGATTCCCCCCCTCCTTAGCCACTACTAATCTTGAGTAGGATTTTTTAAAGTAATTTTCTTGAAAATTTTGAAAAAAAGCATTTAAATTTCGTGAAACCCTGAAGTGATCAACACAAAATGCAGGGTTCCAGGGAACACATTTTAAAAATCGCTGGTCTAAATTAATTATCGGTTGGATTTGGAAGAACGTGACACTCACATGTGTTATCTCTTTCTTACAAACATACATGATTGAGTAATCGTGAAATTAATATATTGATCATATATATTTTCAATATTAATATTCAAAAATATATTGTTTAAGATCCCTAAAAGTATCTTATTATTTAATTAATATTATGTTAATATAATTTTCTTTGTGTAGCATAAGATGTATATGAAAAGTAATACTGGAGAAATTGAAGTGTTCTTATGTCCAGAGTATAATACCAATACATCTGGAAACCAACCTCAAAGTCAGCTAAGGCCATATATACCTCAGGTTTGTGTTATTGTTAAAAATATTTAAATTTATATTTAATTTGTATTTGTTTTGGTATAGAATGCCAGCGATTCATTAATTGGCAATACGGTTATAAAGTCACCTCAAAAATCATCTGTTATTCAACAGTCTCAAACTTATTCATCACGTAATTACAAATTAGGAAATGACCAAACTGAAATTATAGAAAATGAAGAAAATAGAGCTGTTAAGAAGTGTAAAGAAGAGGCACCAGATGAACAGCAGTTTATACCCAGCACAAGTGGTTCCGGTATGCAAATTATTACACATATACCGCATTTAGTTTTAAATGCACATCCTGGTTTACGCATGATGGCATTCAAGTTTCAAACCGTTACTGTCGCACGCTTATAATTCTTCTACTTCTTTTTTTACTAATATTTATTTCATCTTCATTCTAGCTTTAACTTTAGTTTCCATTTTTTTCATTATTATTTATCATGTCATTTAAGTACTATGAGTACTATTTGCATGGTAGAAATGTTATTTTAAATGCATGGTTGCTATAGTGTATTGGTTAACTGTAGTCAGTTATTTTGTTTTGTTATGTTTTTGTTTTCTTTTGAGAAACATTTACAACTTAATATCATTATAATATTGTATCCTATTCTATGTAACATTAACATACGTACATTTTAAATGTAATATTTTATAGTAAAATATAAGATGATATATTTAGTAGTATATTTTTATGGGTCTGTACCATCTATGATCTAATTATTAAATTTAATTCGATTATTAGAAACTAAATGGTGGCAATATTGGTATAAAGTAAAACGTTTAATGGATGTTATGATACGTCAAAATAAACTTGTTTAATTCATGAAATAAATGGTGATCTTTACAGCATTACGTTTTAGTTAACAAACTACAATACTACTACTATTCATATTTTTTAAATAGCCACATTTTAGTACAGTATATTAATTTCTCTTATACCATATTACTAATATTGATGAATAAAATCTTTATCTATTAGTACTATTATTATTATTATTATTATTATTATTATTATTTTTTTTTTTTAATAGTTTATATTAATATATTTTGATGTTTATTTTGGGTATATTACTAAGTTTAGTAATTTTCAGAAAAATAATAAAAATTTTAGTTTTGACCCAACTAAGTGATAACGTTTTTTGTAATAGTATAAGAATACACTAACTTAATAAAAAGATAATCAACAATACTTAAAAAGTAATGAAATATTATTTTGTTGTATATTTCTAGTTTTATCATCAATGATTCTAATTTTTTTTTTCGCTTATTTGTCATAAAACCTTGTCTTGTATTATATACTTTTTTGCTTTTATAATTTATTAATAATATTATAACCCTGTTAAACCTTATTGGGAATTATAAAAAGCAACCCTGTTAAACCTTATTGGGAATTATGGAAAGCAAAATTATATTGTTTATCCTTTTGCTGTTCCAAAATATCTGAAAAATATTAAAAGTTTGCCATGCTTCGGGTATGCTGCTGTTGGGAGTAAAACAGTCATGTCAGTTGTCCGCTGAATTTTACGTGTGCCGCATGTAATGTATGTCTTGTAGCACCATGGAATTCAGCTGATACTTGGTGTGTTGTCTGCTTTTGCCTTATGTACAATCAGGGCTTCTTCATACACCATCATGTAAACACATGATATAATTCCATTGTGTTTAACATGAAAGCAATGTATTGTTGTACTTTTATAAAATAAACAAATCATGTGGTAGTCCACTTATTTTAATATTTTCATTTAATAAAGCTAGACAAAGTTTGAATATTTATAATTTAAATTATAAATTTACATTTTAAATATTATTAATACAACTTAATAATAAAAAATAATTAATATTATGTTCATAAATGATGAAAAAATAATCATATTTGATAAATTGTATATGCTCTCTTCATGTTAATATTTATTTTATATTAGTTTTATTTGTTACCCAAATATATTTTGAATTATATTTTTATTTTATTTTTTTTTTGTCAAAAATATCAGAAATTTGTTTCCATTTCTTAGTATACAAATCTAAATGTATGTTTTAAAGTATGGAATTTACAATGTAAATTTTTGTTATTTCTATTTTCTTCCTATGGTTAAGCATCTTCTTGATTGCATGATGTTAGTTGCTTTTATTAAAATAGTAATTTTTTTTATGTTTAGTCATTTTTTATTGTATTTTTTAGCCAATGATTCATTTGAGATAAATTGTGAACCTTTCTTGATGTTGGAACCGCCAAATGAAGACGACTACAACTACTGTCTGGACTCTGAAGAGGGTCTTGGCGACCTTTTTGGCTTCAGGTTATAAATTGGCCAATAGTTACAATTTTAGTTAGTATATTTAAGTGTGCGAGTGTATTTTTATTTTATTCTTTTTGCAAATTGAAAGTCCCTTTTCCTTCCTTGTATAACAATTATTTCATTTATTTACCCTTTGGTAAATCTATTTAATTGACATATTTTCTATTCTAAATTTTAATATTCTATTTTTATTTATTCAAAACTAAATTTTCTACTAAAATTATTATTTGAAAACCATTATTTTTATTTTATATAATGTTTTTATCTTAGTTCCAGTTAATTGTTTTTATGTGTTAATTTTTGGAACATAGAAATTCATTTGATATCAAAGTACAAAATTAAGTAATTTCAGGTGTCATTATTTCTTTTATTTTTTTTTTTAGTAATCGAAATTTCTGCAATTGAAATGTATTCAAGCAACTTATCATTTATTTTACGTCCTTTGTGCGTTACATTTCTTGTCATAAATTTATTAGTAACTAATTACTATGCTAAATACACAATAATTTTAAAAGAGAAAAAATTATATTTTACGCGAATTAGTGCCTTTTATTTATTATAAAGAAATTGAGCTTTCCCATAAGACAACTGTTGTACAAGGATTGGGATAGCTCACCATCCAGAACTGAAACGTACTTTTGTGCGTTATCAAATTCATGTATATTAAAATGCCTAAAATTATATATTGTATATTTTATTACTGTTAGCTTTAGTAATCTATCTCTAGTTAATAAGTAAAATTAGAATTATTCCAAAATTAATTGTGTAAATTTTACCGTCATGTTACTACTCAAATTTGTTGTGTGTTGGTATACTTGTATATCAAAACATCAATATTTTTCCTTGTGATCTGTATCCAGCTTAGTGATCTCTATCATAGGATAAAATACATTTAATATTCGATTTGGATTCAAATTTAATTAATACATCTTTATATTACTGCAGGTCTCGTTACATTATCTTCAAAGATCTCCTTTATTATATGTGTACTGAAGTCTTATTTTGGCTAAAGGTGATGACTTGCACATTCTTACCATAATATATACATATTAATCACGACAATGTTTTTACCAACGTGAATTTTTGTAAGTAGGGTCAACCAATTCTGTGGTTGGTATATAGATGGTCTTATGTACAAATTGTTTTGGGGTGAATATTCCCAATAATGTTATGATGAGTACATCATGATTTTGGAATTAATAATTTATTTTTGAAATTAAATAAATTTTATTATTTTTAAAATGTTTACTTCGCTATCATCAACAATAATTTTGTTTAGATTTGACTGGGGGAAGTTTATAATAAACTCCTTTTTAACTGTTGTTAATCAAATGTTTGTCAAATTTTGTAGTGCACTTTTGGCTAATTAACTGTTAATTGCTTTAATGTAAATGTCACGATCCTTTCATTTTTGTGTCTTGTTAAATTATGATTTATTTGATTTCTACCAATAGTTAACTTTTATATAATTTATCAGGTTAATTGAATTTGAGGTTTTAAGAATTTTCATTAAAGGACATTAAGTGACATTTTTTACCCAGATTTTAAGTAAACACATCTTTTTGTATGATATTACTCTATTATTATTATAATTATTATTATTATTATTTTATTTTTTTAGTTCAAATACCAATGTAATTTATATATTAATTATTATTTTTTATTATTTTAGTATAATCATTAATATTAAAATAGCATTTTTGAATTTACAGTTTTATTTTAATAAATATAAAAACAATATTGTTTGGTTTATATATTAACCTAATAAAGTAACTGATTGATCATTGCTCCGTTTGTAAAATGAATATTGTTGAATTTGAGTAAACAAGACACAACTGACTAATTAATAATTATATATTTATTTTTTGATTGATTTCAATTATTTATAACTTTTATTGAATTTGAGAAATTCAATTTTATTTTTTAGTTAAATTTAGATGTCATTTGGATGATTGGTTTTAGTTCTTATAATTATTTACTGAACATTTTCTATAACCATTATATTAAATTCAAATTATGAGTTTTGCTGTATAAACTGATCAACCATTTTTAAGTCACCTTTGAATTTTCATTCAATCCTTGAGTTATAAAATAGGTATAATTACTTTTATTGTTAAAATAAGATAAATTATCATTTTTGTTTAGAAATAATATTTTTCTATTTTAAAGTTTTGTGGAGTAATCAAAGATAATATTAAAAAAATTCTGTTAGAAGGCAAAGTATCAACTGTACATTGTTTGCCTTTCCTATCTCCCTTAATTATGATGGTAAAAGCAATTCTGGTCAAAATCGTGCACACAAGCACAAAATAAAAAAAAATACATTGTTTCATTTAGTATCTAAAATTAAGTATAATTATGGTAACCAGATTTAAAAAAAAAATAAGCACAAAGTTCAAATGTATTTATAACACATTATATTACCTATATATTTATATAAATAAAAAATACAATACAAATAAAACAACCTTTATTAATTTTGAAATAAAACTTACATATCTTACTAATAATTAAAAAATATCCCTATATATCCGTTCTGCCGGATTACCTACGTTTACGTATCATATCATCGTATTAAATGATAAATCACGAATTTTTGTAAAACACATTTAAGGATGCATTATATTTTCTTACGACTATTCTATACAATTTGAAGTAATCGATAATTTTACGAATTTAATAGGCGATGTTAAAACATAATTCGGAATTGGTACCTACATAATTTAAAAAAAAGTACTTTTTGGTGTACTTCGACCATTTATTCAGGACAATAGGACGTGTCTTCAAAAAGAAGTACTATCCTTATTAAATGAGTACGTCTGGTCACCATAATGTATAGTAAAAAATTTCTTATCTGTGCAGCTTTTATCACACGATTAAATATACCCATGACTATTTATTATCTTAAATCGTGCTATGGCATAGAGTAATTTATTACTAGAGTATTACCACAGAATAGATTAAATCTCCATGTGCTATGGCCGATAATTGACGGCTATAATAATGTTATATACAGCTACATAATTTAAAAGTTTACTATTATTTCTCATCGTCTTATCGGCAAAAAAACAGTGCGGCTTGATTTTATATGTCTGTGTTTTATTCACATCGTGGCACGTGCAAAGTAACGGTTACTTATTTCCAGATACTATCTATAGTCGTGTTTATTTATCACAATATGATAAGGACTATCACCGAGAAACCGACCAACAGAAACTCCAAGCTTTAACTGCTTCAAGTCATAAAAATTAAGAATCCTATAAAAGAAATACATAGGTATTGGTTATTTGAAGATTGAAATTTGAAATTGCCTATGTCTGTTTTAAATTTTTTGAACGGTGTTGAAGTTGAATTTGGTTATTATTTATACAGGTATTTTCTGTTAAAGTGTTGATTACGTGCGCGCAAATGTTTTTTGTCATATAATATTGGTAATGTAATATAATATTTTATATTTAATTCCGTTTCAGTCTTTAAAATGATGTGTAACGATCCCGGCCTATGTGAACGCAGTTGTGAGAAGTCTACATTTCCTTCCATTTCAAAATTATATAATTCCACAACAATATGTTTAGACAATTTAACTGCACTGGATTTGAGCTCCAGTAGTTTAAGAAAATTACCTGAATTCACTGGAAATCTGAGAAATATTGTTGAACTCAATTTGTCATCAAATGAATTAACCACCCTCCCCTTGACGCTTATCAAGCTTCAACATTTAACATACATCAATTTATCACACAATAAGTTTGCGGCCATCCCTCAATGTTTGATTGATGGAATGGGCCACTTAATTATTCTTGATCTGTCACACAATGAACTTTTAAATATCAACACAAAACCACTTTGTATTCAACACTTACAGTCTTTAAATATTAGTAACAATTTAAAAATGAATAGTCTTCCACTATGGTTATGGTCGGTTGAATGTACTTCATTAGAGTCTTTAGATATATCATTTACGCATTGTTTGGATAATATTAAAGCAGATCCTTATTCAAACATGTATGGGATTGGTAGACATTTAAAATATTTGAATGTTTCTTGTACAAATGCTGATGTTCTTAAATTAGGTTTTGTCAAACATTTGAAAAATATTAGATCTCTTGTGTTGGATAACAAAGATACCACAGTAAAGCTACAACATAACTTACATAACTATTTCAATAAAGTACCATTGGTGTTTAATTATAGATTTAAATTTATTGATTCCTTAAGTATGACTAATGTTAATTTATCAAGCATTGGAAAATATGTGTATTTCAGTTTACCAAATTTACGGGTGCTAAATTTATCTAATAATTCCATTGTGGTCCTACCAGATTCTTTGAGTCAATTGACATATTTAGAAGTATGTGATTTTTCAAATAATCAAATTTTAATAGTTCCTGAAAGTTTTAGAAATTTGAAAAATTTGAAAACATTAGTATTTAATAACAATTGGGTATGTATAAAAATGTAATTATGATTATAATTTGTTAAATTTGATTTTTCTTTTATTAGTTATCATCATTTCCAAACATCCTAACTGATCTTTTGAAGTTGGAATTTTTGGATTTATATGCCAATAAATTATGTGCATTCCCATTATGGAAGACAGACTGCAGTATTAAATCAATTGACCTTGAACAAAATTTATTTTCTACAGACAACAATCCTGAAGTTAGTATCTTAAAATCAAATTATCAAATGGTTCATTATTATTAATTTATCCCCCAAAAAAGGAAAAAATCTAAATAAAAATAAACATTAATTAATTAACCTTATTACTTATATCTGATTTTATTAAATTTCTCTCTATCAGTTGTACCCAATACTTAATATTACTACAGATTATATGAATATAATCTGTGATATTACCTTCTCACTCTCATTGCGATAACATATTATTATATCATTACTCATTATTATTATTTAAAATTGCTGTTACTTTCAGTATATTTAATCTATGCTTTCGGTTAGTTGTATTATATAATAACATACTATATCCAATATTATATCATTTCTATCATTGTAAGTTACATTAAATTAATTAAAAAAACCTAAGTTCAGATAATTTATACTTGTATTACTATACAATTATATTATATGTTTCCCAGAAAATTATATTTAAGCTATTCTTTTAGTTAAGCATTTTATGGTTATTTTCATAATGTATACTCCATAGCCCATCAGCATAATTTGGAGAGTGCAGGGTCTAACATTTTTTAGGTAGTGCAATATAATTTTACAATGTCCATTGGTTTGCTATAATGAAGGGTATGTCTCAAATACCTTTAGATATACCAAAAACAGTAAAGAATTTCACCTAAAAAAAGGTTTTTAGTGGATACACAAATTATTTTTTGACAACATTACTGGTTAGCTAATTAATCAATGCGTGTACCATGACACAATTTTTTGTTAGTTATTTCACTGAATAGATTACATTTCATATATTTTATGGCAGTTATTCAAAGTTCTTGCTAGTAAATCATAGCTAATATCATTATTAATTATGAAGCAGCATGATTATAATCTGTTAGCTATGAATTTAGGTATTTGTAATCGTAATTCGTAGGGAACAGTAAGTAAGTAAGTAAGTAAACAGTAAGTTTAGACTGAATTCCGGGCAAATTGACAAAGTATTGTATGTATATATCCTTTGTTATCTTATACTATCTATATTTATTTAACATTTTTCTACAACATCATTAGTATATATATATATATATATTTTTTTTTTTCATTAGATAAATTATTCAAAGATGTTGAAAAATTTACGTTCGTCAATAAATGAAAGTCGTAATCTAGGACCTTATGTTGAAGATTGTATTGACCAAGAGTCTTTCAATGGAAGTGTTGGATCAAGTTAGTGTTTATAATAAAACAAAAATATACTTATTGATTAACAACTACTAATTAATATAATAAAAATTTCATTTCATTTATTTTATGTAAAATTAGTTACAGGGCTGCCATTAAGTTACTTTTTTAAAATAAAATTGTTATTAATATTTTATATAGCTATTTTTAAACTAATGTATTTTATTAATGTATTATAATTGCAATAAATCATCATAAATAATTGAAGATAAATAAGAAATTTAACCAGTAACCACAAAATATAATGTTATTTACCCTATAGGTATTCATAAAAGACGTTAAGAAAAAGCTTAATTCAGTAGTATAAAATATACAAATAGTATTTTTGTGTGTTATGTATATTATTTATGGACAAATTATAAATATTTAAGTTGAATAATAATGTTTTAAGGCCTTTTATTATTTCCATCCTCTATTAAATGATATCAAAAATTAAATACTAATTTAATAATCTAAAATAATTATAATAAAAAAATATTGGTCACTTTATTTTATTTTTTAGTCATTTTTTCTACTATTTTAAATGTTCAACTCTAGTGGCAATCCTGTGATTAATATGTTAATGTTGTAACATTTCTTTCAATAATTTTCTAGGCAGCCATTTTGATAGTAGCTCATCAGAAAACAGTATACATAGGTGAGTAGATTGTAATAACAAAACAATTTCGATTTCTAATTTCTAATTTAAAATAATTTATTGCTATTGTTAGTAGCTTAATCATATGAAATGGGTATGATGGGTTTTATTAATATTAGTATATTACCAGTAGAAAATATCCTAGTATATAATTAATTAAATGGTTTTTTACAATTTTTACACATAAATATATAAATAATGAACAAATATTTATGTATTAACAATTGAATACTAATTCAATAAAATATTCTTAAATTAACTGTAATTATTAGCACAAACCGAAAATATTAAAGGTAAATGTTCCAGTTTTAACATTTTCAATTTTGTATTCAATATATATTCATTCATTTGTTTTTAAAGTCTAATTATTGAGCAGTAATAATAATTTTTTTTTTTTTTTGTACTGTGTAATTTGATGTTTATTGAATCTCAATAGTAATTTTTGGTTTAGTTACTGCCTACTGGTGTTTTATAAGTGAAAATTTTTATCTAGTTATCAGTTTATTTTCCACTTCAGGTTTACCTCTAATTTAAATTACTATAATATAAAGTATAAATGTTAATGTGTATACATGTTATCTTTATATCTAAAACTGAATTTCCTAGTCATCAATAACTATTACCAGTCTTTGTTGCAATTTAATTTTATTATATTTCTCTAATAAAAGTGAGTGAAATGGCAATCAAAAAAATAATCATAGAATTGCTGCCAGCCACCGAGTATTGCTCCATACAATTAAAACTATGTATCCTGTTTCGAGACAAAGTTTTATATATTTAATTTATAAGATAAACATGAGTCAAAAATCTTAATTATTTTAGAAAAATGTATTGTTTTTCAAAATGTGCGTCTGTAGGCATGTGTCAGGAGTGTCTACATGTAAATACTCCAGTTCCAGTATAATTAATAAGGTTAAATTTTATTTTTCTATTAAATTCCAGTTTTAAACATTCTTGTTAAAATAAATTTAACAAATTTTCAAAATATTGCAACCCTAAGTAAATTTTTGTTTAAAAATGTATCGTTTATTCAATATTGATTTGATCAAGATTACTAATTTAAATAATTTTGTTTTCAGAGAAAATAAAGAAGATACAAATTTTGAATTTGAAGAATTTTGGGAGTGCAATTCATATGAATATACTACTGATTTATTTGATCCAAAAGGTTAATATTTATTATTTACATTTTACCAATTTTTGATTACCTATATTTTTATGTTTGTATTAATTTCAGAATTTGAAAAGAGTTTATTTGCTGAATTAATAAAATTAGACTCATTAACTGTTGAAGAAAGAACTAAAGAAAAAACAATATTTAGTAATGTTGTACGTTTAGCTAATGAACATTATTTTTGTCCAAACGATGAACTTCCTAAAACATTATCCAGTATATAGTTAATGTTAAAAAACCTGTATGGTGTAATGTAAGTTTTTATTTGAGACTTACTAATATAATATAATAAGAATAATTCACATAATGAAATTTTAAAGTTAAAAATTATTAATTATTTTGATAATTAAATATTTAAAAACCTTGTATTATTAACCATGATGTTATGGTTTTAGTAGGTGAAAAAAAGTTGAAATTTAACTTGGTCAGAATTTTGGCCAAAACTAAATTCTATAATTTTTAGTAACTATTCATAATTACTCAATTAATATAATTATAGATTACTGAGTCTAATTTAGAACACAAAATTTAATAAAGAAGAAGTTTATGCTTGACGCTTGAAAAAAATCAGAGAGTTAATTAAAAATGTATCTTTCGTATATCATATTTCATGTTCTATAATTTTAAAATTTAACATGTAGACATTATTACTAGAGTAGTATTCATACAGTTTTAGTTTCTAGACAAATGTTGACAGTTGAGCATTCTAGATTTTCTCTTAAAATGTTTTGGGGCTTGTTTTCAAAAAAATTCTCTAATACAACTGTCTTCAACACTTGATTCTTTGAGCTATAATTCATCTAAAGTAAACATATAAAAGTACTTACTATATAATTTATTTTAAAACCTATTAGAATTATTATATTAACAATATTTTGAAATATTAATGATTATTATGTTGAATTAAAGGATAAATGAAGCTAGAGAAGACAAATGTTTTGAACAATATTGTTGCCAAAAATTATTTTAAAATTGAAAAACGAAGAAAATACTATTATATGTGATATCATTTTTTAGTAATTAATTAGTTTTTATTTGTTTATATTTTTACATGAATACTTTTTTTTTATTATTATTTATTAATGTGCACTTGTTTTAATAATATGAATTGTATTTTATTATTGAGAATACTGTTTGAATAAATAAACTTCAAAATAAATTAAATCTAAATAAGCAAATGTATTGGTTTAAAATAGAGGATTTAATACATTTTTATATATTTAATTAAAAATTAATTTAATATTGCTGTACCTCATATTTTGTAACATAATTAAATGATGTAAAAGACCAAGTTTTTGATAAGTTGGTTGTATTTAATTTTTTTGGAATTTGGAAAACTAATATGTTGCGCAACTTAAAAAACGGTTAAAATAGGTGGTTACACCCAACAGATATACATAATATATTATGTTGCATTAGTTTGTAGTTAGGACCTATTTACTTTTTCTTACAAATATGAAATA
>JAIPRK010001981.1:0-33961 GCA_025469195.1 Chaitophorus viminalis
ATAATATACACATTTTAGACAAACATATTAACTCCGTTCAGAATTGTTATTCGTATACAATGATATCTATCATTGCATTCAATTTAACAAATCCATTTTAATAATGACCTATCCTATAAACGAGGTACACTCCACCCCCAACTGTACAGCAAAGCGAGGCCCACCCGTTCTTTTTTTCTTTATGTTTATTAATCGATTGAAACAAAGTCACAATTAATATGCTTGCCTAAACAGTTTTGAATTGAAAAATTTATTCAGTGGCTATTATTTACAACAGCATTTGATGATTTGATTAAATTTTTTTTTTTAATGTTTTTTTTATTACAGGAGTTTTTACGACCATCCAACATATTTCATTGTAGTTAACCTAGGAAGTGAAATAGAAATAATCGACTTATTGAAAGCAAGAGATACTTTATCGCTTATTATGAAAATTAAAGTTTCAAGCGTTAACTCTGGCTATGTAACCGGGTTAGTATAAGTTAATAAATAGTTTTAAACTACAATATGTATTATAAAAACCTATCCTATGAACGAGTTGTACTCCACCCCCAACTGTACAGCAAAGCGTGGCCCATCCGTTTTTTTTTATATTTATACCTATGTATAAAAAAACTTTTTATTTTTCGTATAGGCCATTTTGCAATCATATTATACCCGTATTTAGAGCCACGAATTAAGAATTAACATATACCTTAATCGTGTTTTGAACTAATAATATAATATTTTAATATTACAAAACAATAACAACATATAATATAAATAAAATATTTTATCAGTTTTTTTGCTATTAAATTTGAAAATATGTTATTTATTTGTTTAGTTTAAAAGATTATTTATGATAGGAAAAGATTGTAGTATTCTGATGCATAAACAAAATGTGAACTATAAAAAAAAAAAATACTATACAAGGTATGAAGAATGTTATGATGATATCATGAAATCTGAATTGTAAGGCATCCCTCCACTTATTTGAGCTATTTCGACCTTATACTCTTGGCATATTTTATAATAGCTTATTCAAATTTTTTTTATTGTTTATTTTTTAACTGTAATTTTTGTTTAACCAACTATTTACAATGCTTTAATTAATAACACATCTCGTCAGTCGTAAACTATATGTACTGAGTGCTTTACTCTGTGAATACGAAAGTACCAGACTGGAGTATAATTTAAATAATTCGAACATGATAGATACTTATTATTCAGTACAGTAGCATGAATCATGATTATAAATAAACTTTAGAGGGCATAAACTTTATGCATAAAATTCGATCAAAAATCAGATTTTAAAAAACTTGCTTCTTTGGTGCCTTGATACAATGTATGATTAATTTGTTAAGGTGTAATTTTTATTCCCGTTGATTTGTTAAAATATTTCAGTTATTTTAAAAGTAATGTAGAAAACAAAAAAATCATGAAAAGGTTGCACGAAATCCGTTTGAAACCCACTGTTTCGATACGGTTATCAAAATAATGATATAGTTCTTCTCTTTCACGACGAGAAATGCTATTCATATTATAATAATCAATTACCATTAATCTTTTGAAAATTAAACTCTTATTTTAATACATATATAAATAGCCTGTGTCTTTGTAATCAATTATAATTATTGAATATCAACCACAATAATTTGTATTATTATTCTTGATGATTATTGTGTTACGCTTTAGTGGTTGAACCAATTACTGTATCATTTTTTATGTGCTAATTGTCAAATAGTAGATGTACATACTATACGTCTATATATTTTATTATATACAAATGAAATACTATTTATTAGTTGTTATATCAGAATGCAGATGTTATTGTTCTAAAACAAAACAAAACAAAACAAGTTCCTAAATCAGAATTTTTAGAAGAAAAAAAAATGAAAAATTTCCAATGAGCACTTGCAATATAAATGTATATTTTATAAAATAAAAAACATTATATCGTTTTGAACACAAAAAATCTCGGAGTAAAACCAATTTTTTATGTTATGAGATAATACAGCAGCTGAGCTATTTTTATCTCAACAATTACCTATTTTTTGATCAATATTTGTGACCCAAATTAGGTACTAGAGGGAGCAACTACTTTCCCACTTTTAATTTCATAAGTGAATACTTAGTTTTGAATACAAATTATAAACTGCAGAAGAAATAATTTTACTAAATTAATATGATGCTACTTGAATATGTTAAATATTATATTGTCCTATTTATTAGAGAAATAATTTCAAAATTGGGTTTTTATGCTTATTCTAAGGAAAATAAAATGAAAACTATTTTCTTGATAACATACTTCCATTATCTTGTAAAATATTACGTTGTATTACATATCTAATTAAGGTTATATTTTATTAAAAAGTAATAGTTTTATCATTGAACAAGTGAAACGTGTTCTAGATAATTACAGCGAAAAAATGTCTTTTGTATTTTTATATACAAGAGTATCTATAAACGATTAATTTGTTGAAGGACTAAATGCTACAGCATCAGAACTTTACACTCATTTGATTGGATTTTTACAAAACACTTTGTTGTATAAAAATCGTATTGCAATGGAATTATTTCAATGTAGCTATTATGTAAATATGTAATATTCTGGAGTACTTTTTACCTTTTATTGAAATTAATTTTCTCTTTGAAGTAGAATGCATGAACCTATTATATTATGCAGCTAACTGACTAGATGTTGAGCATATAATATTATAGTCTTTTGTCAATAAAACTTTAAATTTAGGACCCAAAATATTTCGATCATATTTTTAATTTAAAATTTACAACATATAACTAAATTTTGGTTTTTTTTTAAAGCTTAGAAGGCAAAAAAGAAAGATTTTAAATGTTTACAAAATAGTTTTTTCTTTAATTTTTCCAAAAAAGTTTAAAATAGGAAATGTATGCCCAATAAAAAAATTTTTTATCAAAATTTTAAATTAAATTTGATTCTATATTTTACTCTGATCGAAAAGATCTGAATAATATGTTCATTTAACTCTAAATGTATATACCCTAATAAAAGCATTAGGTTATCGAATTATTACTGAAATATTAGTAAATTCTTAATTATTTTTATGAAATGTGCAATTTAAGTATTAAGGCTCACAATTATTGAATACGAGGTTACTCATATAAAAATCATTAATATTTTAAATAAAATAATGTAATATAACTAACATAATATTTACTCGTAAATCACTATTTTGAACACATGAAATCTTAAAAATGTAAAAACAGTAAACGCTGTAAATTCTGCTCTGCTCACAATGAAAATATCCTGAAAAAATAAATCTTACATGCCTTTCAAATTTATAAAATAACGGATCATGTTTAGGTAAGCGAAGTGAGGCCAGTGCTCTGCAACACCCACTGTCCAGTATCCATAATGAACTATGAATTTGTAGATTACTTTATCGAATATTTAATAAAAAATAAACTAACTATAATGCTTCCCTATGCCCTATAAACCTTGTTCTCAATGATCTAAACCAGGGGTCTCCAACCTTTATTTACGGAATGCCAAACCTGAAATTCGCTTCGTAATTGCGGGCCAAAATTGCTTAGGAATGCATGGATAAAACATTTAATTGAGGATAGATAAGAATTATTTTCGGATCATTTTATCATTTTATATTGTATTACATTTTATATTGCAAAAACAGCACCTAAAGTAACAAATGTATATTCTAGTTTTATTTTATAATTTAATAAACTACTTCTTAAATAAGAAATTATTAATTTGAAAATTATTATAATATTTTCAAAACATAAAGTAGCTTAGCAGGCCAGTTAGAAAAGCTTGATGGGTCGCATCCGGTCCGTGAGTCGTAGATTGGAGACCCCTGACCTAAACAATAAATTTTGATCAATATTTAAAATTCAATGTCACCCATGACAATTACAAGCAATTGCAAAAATAATATGTATAATATGATTTGACATTGAAAGTAGTAAGTTTGTAATAGAACAAGTAATAATTAAAGAGCAATGAGGTATATGATTTATAATATTTTGATCATGACTCGATCTTGTCACTACGTAACATGCTATTCATTCTACAACTGCAGACAACAGTATGGACACGCAGACGAGACGTCCGGAGCAGATACACACGGAATAATTACGAGTTATTCACCCCTCTTATACTAGTGAAAAATTATTACTTTTTCAATCATGCTATTATATTGTAATTTGTTGATGCTGAATGAGGATTATGTTTTGTAGAAAAATATTACTTTTTTTAATCATATCAAATTATTATTACATTGTAATTTGTCCATTTTGCATCAGGACTATGTTAAATTTATTATTTTTTGGTATCTATGCAAGGTCTAAGTATTCAATTGTAATTTAAACATGGGTACCTATACATTTTACAAGTGTCGACTTCCTATGTCATTATAGTGTATTCCTAGAATTAAAAATTTGAATTCAATGCGTAGTAAGTAAATATTATTTTCGTTACGTAAGTCTTACTTAGGTACTATTAAATATTTGAAAACGATAATATAACATCGTATTCGAATAACAATTCTGAGAGAAGGTGGTGTAATCGCAGGTATTGAATATTTAATCTATTGTAATTGTTACTCAAATATATCACGTAATACAATAATTGTATGTGGGTATACTATTATCATATAGTATTACGTATTACAAATATGCCTAATCTTAAAATACAAAATGTAAGATAAATAATAAAAAGAACCGTCGGAGACTCAGTGTCTGATGAAAAGTAGGGGATGGAATGGACAACGAGGTTAGAATAGGTTATTAGAGTGGATATATAAAATCTGAATGTAATTCTAGGTATATCATTGCATATGAACACAGACTATATTTATATAGTCTGTGATATGAAAAACGTTTCTAAACGGAAATGATTTATTAGCCTAGAACAGGTATATATAATATATTATGTTATATTTAAATAATTGAAATTTAATGTCAATATTTGCTCTTTAAAGGCTTATAAAAAATAATCGTGCCTATGTAAAATTTTTGAATGATAATAGGAACAACTTCTGTGGCATTTCCTATTAAATTTTCAAGTATTTTTTTTTTTAGCAAAATTTTTTTTTCAATAATTATAAATTTTTTTTAAAAAAATCGAATATTTCAAGTGTCTATATATTCCTTAAAAATCAGTAAAGTATTTTGAAATGAAATTATTTAAAAAAAATACCAATCTTAATAACTGGTAAAAGTTTCAAGTTTTTACGACTTATACTTTTTGAATAATAGCAAATATTTAAAATCGATTGAGCATAAATCGTTATTTTATGCAATTTTGTCAAAATTTAAATTTCAGACGTTGATATATATTTTTTCTGAAAATTCGGTAGAATTTTTCCAGTAGATATTTGAAGAAAAACTTATGGATAACATTGGATTAAAATTTTGAACCTTAAGTATAAATACCAAAACCTTTATGAATTTTCAACTAAAAAATAACTTGCAGATTATGGTATTTTGATATATTTCCTAAAAATTTAATCTTTTGGGACTTAAAACAAATAATTTGTGAGAAACGATTTTCTATTTTTAAGTATGATTTATTATAAACTTTGTATTACATACTTTTAAGATTTTTTAGACAGCCAATTTTTTTTATCGATATTTCAAACAAAATACTTAAAAAATAGAAAATTCCAACTGTCTATGAATACTTTAAATAAAGTCAAAATACTTCAAAAACGTAACCATGTTTAGAAAATGCTAATAAAAAACTTTTGATTAAAATTTTAAGTATTTGGGGGTTTTTGTTTTTGAGTTATTGTATTTTGTCAAAAAGTGGTTTTGCGAAAAGATTCCCGTAAAAGGTACCATCTACATTAACTTTATAAGGAAATCAAAGCATTTCTACTACTCCAAAAGGTGTTGTCAGACATAAAAAATAAATAAAAAAACACATCATTGTAAAATCAATGTATTCGTCACTTTGTTCAGAATCTGAAATGTAAATGTTATTTAATCCAATAAGAAAGAATCTTTAAAATATTTAGTTAATGTAAATGTCATTATAGGTACCTAGTTGTAAATGAATTTAATTTAATAGAAGTATTATATAATTATTATATAATATTATTATTCATTTATATTATATAACCTAATAGTTTATATTTTTATAATGAAGTTACAGAAAAAATTTCAAAATGTTATAGTTAGGTTGTTAGGTATATAGTTTCAGTTAATGTTATATTAAACAATACTCCAGTTGCATATAATCCTGCATACACGCTGTTGTCCAGTAATCTTCAGAATAGTCTATTCTGAATAGATTAACTCCATGTTTGTTGGAAAAAAATAAAAGATTTTCATCTCCTATTAATGAAACTTATAACTAATAGTATTGTTTTTGCTAATCAATATCTAAAATTCAGAGCTAAGTTCAAATTATTACGTAAATAGGACTTGTTTTGTTATGTAATGAAATCATTTTGACAGTTAAAATATTACTAAACAGTGTTATTTAGCTATTGTTGACGATAAATAATGTTTTTATAGTTGCGTAATTTGGTTTAATACTTTAATGTTTACTGAATATCACATGGAATTTTTATTAATACAACAATTTTACGTCAATACATAATCTCATACTTAAATAAATAGAATCATCTGAAGTCTTAGTTGATATCTCCTTAATTCTCTGATAAAGTTCCATCTGCATGATTTAAAAAATAGATAATTTATTACTATGATATAAACATTTTTTTACGAATTATAATTTATTATAAACAGTATCTGAAAACAGTAAAAACACCCTATTATTAGATGATTATTTCATATTTTGTTTGTTTTATGTATTCGGGTTATAATAATTTTAATAAATATCAAAAAAATTATGAACATTTAAAGGTAGTCATGAGTTTTAAAATAATGTTGCAATCAAGTCCACACATAAGCATTAATTAATAACAATAATGATACGTATATAATTGATTTTATAGTTTTATTTTCAATTTTATCATACAATATTTTTTATAGTTTTCGAAAAAAACTAATTGGAAATAACAACTTTAACTACTTTGAAATAAACATAATATAAGCACCAATGATAATTAGTTATACCGTTACTATATATAATATTATTAATACTCTATAGAATTATAGGAAAGAAGTTTACAAATGTTTTCAGGTATAAAAATATATCGATTACACGGGAAAGTTTTATAGGTAATAACATAATAATTAATAATAGCAATTATCTATGACTAAGTATATAAATTAGTAAATTGCTACCTATATTGTTATTCATGACAAAACTTTTATCGAGTTAAAAACGTTTTAAGTTAGTTCCATGAGTTAAAACTAATTGAGGGACAATGATTTTATAGTTTGTCGTATGATATTAACTAAAGTTAAACATTTCACGCACTATCAGGTAACTTATAATAATAAATAATCATATGAGTTATACGTAGAAACGTATTTAAAATAAAAGAAATTAGGTACATTGGAACACGCATACTATATGTCATTATAGCATAATGTGGTGTATTTTGAAAATTCTGACAAGAGAAATTATTGCTACTGTTGTTAGGTACTGCTTCTGGACATGTATATAATAATATGATTTTAAAAAACAATTTGTTCACCGTTCAATATTTGTAAATGTATGCATAAATATTTTTTATTTCTGAGCAATCTTCTACCTATCTATGAAAAATGCACCTGTTATTATTATCTCCAAGATCTGAATAATTATTTCTCGAGTACCGCTATAAAACCAGCTGATGCAATATGTGGTTTATTTAACAGTAAACATGTACCAAATTAATCTCGCTTAGACTCTTGGTCGATTACTGATATGATTTTAATGACTTTATAGCCTTATAGGTTTTTCTTGTGGATTTAATCGTGATGATACGTCCATTTTATACAAAAAATAATGACACACCTCTTACACGCCCTTTCTAACAGTTCTCGTATAAAATATAGATGTGTATATAATATAGGTCCGGTTCATTCAAATGAATGATAAATTATTGTAAATCATAATTCAATTATCACAGAGTTCAATCTTATTGTGTTTTACATAATTACAACAAGATTATATTTTATAATAGAATATAAAATAAAGAAAAAAAGCATTAATCACGTTTTTAATATTATTAGGTGATCGTAAAGTTTTAAAAGAGGCATCATCTAGATGATACTATACGATAGTACCTACTACTACGTGATTAATAATCGTGATGAAATAGAATAAATTATCACTTATAGTATAATAGTATTGTTAAACAATTTGAATTTATTAACAACAGGAAAAATATTTGAACACTATAAAATACCTTATAATAAACTAACCATACAATATTGTTTTCATGAAATTTATAACAAAAAAAGAATCGGATTGGGATTCGCTTTGCTGTACAGTACGGGGTGGAGTGGACCTCGTTCATAAGATAGGTCATTACAATGGATTTGTTAAATTTGAATGCAATGATAGATATCATTGTATACGAAAAACGATTCTGAATGGAGATGATATGTTAGTCTAGAATAGGTACCTAAATATAATATATTATGTTATAATTGTATTATTATGCCAATATTTGCTTTCCAAACGCTTATAAAAATAATTATGGTATGTATTTCAACAAATTTAGAAAGACATTAAGAACAACTCTAGTGGAATCTTCTATTAAATTTTCAATTATTTTCTTGGCCAAAATGAATGTTTGTATTATTATTTATACAATTTATAAATATTTTTAACTATATGATATGATCAGTTTTTATATTTTAAGCAAATTTACGAATTGGTATGCATAATATTATGTGAAAAGCAGTCTTGTAAAATATACTTTTAAAAAGTATTCAAGTACAGATACAGTAACTTATTTTCAAAAGTATTTAAAATACGTATTTGAATACTTGGAAAAAAAAGTATTCAAGTAAAAATATGAATACTTTTAAAAAGTATTTAAAGATATATATCATATAGTTGTAAAATCCAAATGGACACAGAGATCTGCCCAAAAATTAGTTTTTATGAACACATTTGCTGAAACTATTGGATACAACTGACACAGAAGATAATAATTGGTATGGGCAACATAAAATGAGTTCTGTTTGACCATTGCAACCTTTCATGAATTTTAAATCTTTCTTTGTATTGGCTACAATATTATTCGCTATTAATATTACTTGCATTGTACATCAAATGATCAGTTGTAATAATTTTTCACCCAAAGGTTTTTATTCTTTCTCGGTTAATTCCAGTTATTATTTAATATAAAAAATTGACGATTGTACTCAGTTTCTAAATTCATTTTGTTCTCACGTATTATCTTAGCACAATGTATTAAAATATAATTGAACAGAAGAACATAATACGTTGGTCATTCATGTCAAATTAAATGCACAAGTAAATATGTATTAATAAGTGTTTCATGAGATTAGAGAAGTGTCTACCAGAAAAGTGTTACTATATTAAATTTACAATTTGGTTTCTTTCGTAAAATTTGAAGATATCGAATTAATAATGCTTTTATTGTTGATAATTTCAATATACAATGATGAACAAATTTATTAAAAAAAAATATATAGAACAGATAATTCATAATGTTTTTTATCTACTATATTCTTAAAAAACTATAATTAAAATAATTAAAAATATAATCACTAACATCTATTATTAAAAAATTGACAAATAATAAATACAGATGTCAGTTAGGTTCAATAAAGATGATATATAATTGTATAACTAATACATTTTCAGCTCTGTGTTATATCTAAAATATTTCCTAAAACTATTTTTAATATATAGTAAAAATTATTATGGACTATATGCAATACTCTTAAATAATACTTATTTAATATATAGTTCTTATTCTCTAGCCAACATTAAAATAAAAATTACATACTTATAACACCATAGTGCGTAACTATTATAAGACCAACTTTATGATTCAAAGGTTCTCAACAAGTCTCGTAGTTGATATGAATAAAAACGTAATTCTTAATGCAAGATAATTATTTCTTTCAGGCGGTACACAATCGTTGAAGACATGTAAATGGTACAACTCACTAATATAGAAAACAAGTTGAGACCGTTTATAAGAACAAGTTAAATTGAAAATATTATCAATGAAACTAAATTATCAACTATTTCTTTAACATTTTTACAATAAGTATTAATATTTTAGACAGTAAGCATTAAGTAATTAAAAATATTTTAAGTTATATGTAAACACATAAATTATATAAACAATATCAAAAGATATTGAGAAATGGTTAAAAAGCATTAATATTGTTTGATTACTCTTTCAGTGCAATATTATACAAAAATGTAAAAATTCTGTTAAAATGAAATGAACAAATTCATAGTTACATTTATTTCTAAGTTATTCAAAATTATTAAATGATAAACTGAAAATAATGTCCTCGTTGTTTGTAGTTTAACATAATTATAAACTTTTATTGCTATAAGAGCGTTTACCTAGTGATACGTCAGGAAATTGCTGGACAACTAAAAATCAGATGTTACTCTTCCACGAGGTTTAGCTTTAACTTCGTTATTTACTTCGTTTTTGTTCTGTACCAAATGTTTTGACTTTGATTCCATTAAGGTAGCTAATTGTTTTTCAGGCTTAAATCGTTCAATTTTTATTTTTGGTAACATTATATCAACATGATAACCAACTTTTATGCAAGCTTTTTCAAGTGCAAGTTTAGTTTTCAGGTCTTTATCACCAGAGTGTAAGTTAGATTTTCTACTAATTGATTCAGGTGTAACCGATCGATTGGATGTTTTACCTCTCAGAAGCTGTGGAGTTACTGATCTAGATGAGCTGTCCGAAACTGTTAAGTCTGCTAAATTATTTTTATAACACATTTGCTGTTTACTGTTATCAGAGCTAATACTAAATTCAGACACATTACGGCTTTTGCTTTTTTGAATTTTGACATTTGAGACTTTATCATTCTTCTTTAATTCTTTAGATTAATATGATGGTTTTTATTTAACAGTTTACAATCTTTAGACTTGCTTGGCTCATCAGATTTATTGTTTACACGTAACATTTTTCTTTTTTGCAATGAATCATCTTCTAGATCTTTATCTTCAAGTTTATCATAGGTTCTCAATGATCTTCGAATTCTAATAGAAGGTTCTTCTGATCCAACTTCACTTGTTTTAACTGAAGTACTTCCTGATAATAAAGATGAGCTTATCTCATTCAGAACATCTTTGGAATCAACCGAGGACATAGAATTAGACTTGTATCTTATTTTACTAGCGCGAGCCAACATTTTTCTCTTCTTAAGTTCATTCTTTGATCCTTTGAAAATATTAAATTAAATATTAAAATAATAAATAAAAGCTAAAAATAAAAATAGTTAACCCTAGTAACTTACTTTCTTTTTCCATCATTTTTTTAATCTTTTCCCTTTGTTCGGAAATGAATTGACCATATTCATCTGGTAAAGTAAAGTCTTCATCAGGAATAACAGGTGGATCTTCCAATGTTTCCTGAAATGTTAAATGTGATTAGGGTGTTATAAATTAAGTTTATTAAAAAATAGGTATTGAAGGTTGGACACACTGGTAGTCCTGAGATGGTCCTTACCATTGTGACTTCCATAATAAAAGTTAGTTAAGTTGTTGAGTTATGTGTATCGCCTTTGTCCTCTTAATTTGTGTTTAAAATTTTTCAGAAGTGGGAAAATCTGAACTCAGAACAACAAGTCGAGCTATTGGACATACTAGTTAAATAAATATAGAACATGCTTCGCAACGTCAATGGATGAACTTGGTTGTACTAACATAGGGATGATGGATATCACCTTGAAACTGGGTAGTGTACCGTATGTGTCTCGGGACGAGCGTAAAGAAATCCGACGGCATATACAAACATGGAGAGAAACATCGTCTCCCCGTGTTGCACCTGTACTACTAGTCCGCAAGAAAAACGGTGAATCCCGGTTACCGGTAGACTACCGTAAGTTAAATGATCAGACTCTGAAGCAAGTATATCCACTATCCAATATCGATGACTTATTAGAAGTAGTGTCGGGAAGTCAAATGTTTATGGTGTTGGATAATGGATCTGGCACAAAGATATCTACAGATCCCGCTGGCGGAGTCCGCAAGACCGTTAACTGGATTCACTACTTCAGTACAGGACAGCAGTTTACACGGATGATGTTTGGCCTAAAGAACGCGCCATTCAAATTTGCGAAAGTGATGGATCGCACTATTGGATCTTTAAAGAACAAGGTAGTTCTAAATTATTTTGATGATTATTTTATACCCGTCAAGGATTGGCCAGAGATGAAAAAATGACTACATCATGTACTAAAAGCATTTACAGAAGCGAAACTAATATTATGACCTAGTAAATGCAAGTTTGCGGCAAAAAGCATTGAATTTCTGGGGTACGTATTATCAACTGATGGCCTCCATCCAGGGCCAACTAAACTACGAGCGATAAGAGGATTTCCAGCCCCACAGAACGAGCATGACGTGCGCCGATTCATGGGACTTGCGAATTTCTTCCGTCGCTTCGTACGAAGGTTTGCAGAAAAGGTTAGAGCCCTTACCAACCTGACCAGAAAAGGAGTAGCATTTCAATGGAGCGAAACTGAAAAACATGCATTGAACAAATCAAATCAAGTTTTCTCAACGAACCTGTTCTGGCACTGTTTGATGCTACTCGCCCAACCGAATTACACACGGACGCTTCCAATCTGAGATTAGCAGGAATACTGTTACAGAAAGATGACTCCGGTAAATTACGCATGGTACAGTTATAGTAAGAAGACTAACGAAGCCAAAAGTAAATACCACTCCAGCAAGCTAGAACTCATGGCCATAGTGTGATCATTGGATCGACTAAGATCATGGCTAATTGGAATTCATGTCTCGGTAGTAACAGACTGCCAAGCGTCTATATGAATGGCCTGAAAACGGTTAACTCACAAATCATCCAGTGGTACGACCTGATGCAGGAGTTTGATGTAGAAGTCAGACACCGAGCTGGTACAGCAATGTCTCATGTAGATGCGCTGAGCCGAGCCCCCACTGAGAACAGTACGGACACACTGGATGATAATATAGCCAACCACCTAGAGGTATTTACCACTCTCATTGAGGAACAGTATGTTAAGAGTATGCAGTATGGGGATTCTGAAATTATGGATATAATCAAATCACTAGAGGGATCTTCAGTGAGTAAGCTACTACTTAATAATTATGTTATAAACGGAGTGTTGTATAGGCGAGTACAGACTGCATCTAGACCACGGCAACTCTGAATGGTGCCGAGGATAATAAATGCACGAGGAAAAGCTCGGAAATCAAATTCCACGACCTCGGTGGTCACTTTGCAGTAAACAGAATTTATGCCAAAATTACAGAGCGATATTACTTTCTACAGATGCGGAAATATCTCAGAATGTGTTCTGAGTGTGCCCAAGAAGTCACGAGAGAGGCAAGTTCGAGACAATAAATATTGATCATCTGGGACCATTTCCGAAGAGTACCAAAGGAAATGCATACATTCTGGTATTGGTTGACAACCTAACTAAATCTGTTAAACTATATGCATCTAAGACAGTACAATCCACAGTGGTTGTAAATTAACTGAAGGCTTTTACTCTAATCTATGGATTACCCAAAATAATTATTACAGATAGAGGTACGTCATTTCAATCAGAACAATTCTGGCAGTACTGCAAGTCTAACGGGATTCACCACCAGCCAGTAGCTGTACGACACTATGTGAAAACGGGTAATTAGAGTGAGCTAACTTCACTGTGCTATCAGCAATATTAACTAGTATAAAAATCGAAGCTACTTGCGATAGACATTTGGCTGAACTAGAGTTGACGCTGAACACTTCAATAAACTAGACTATTGAAGTTAGTCCTTTCTAGGAATTATATGGATTTGATGCTGTGATTCAAGATGGTCTACTCTCTACTAGATACACTCACTACACTAACTCCAGTATATCAACAACCGACAGAAAAACAGCAACAAATAAGTACGCTAAAATATAGCAGAAAAGCAAGCCCAGGGGAAAGAACATCATGGCAAACACCCTAAAAACCTAATCTTCTGTATAGGGGAAATTGTCTACTTACGACGATCCTCGGTGTTCACCGGTACCTCTACTAAATTGCAGCCCAAGTACCGAGGACTAATGATAGTGACTGTTGTATGTGCTGGCGTCGAAAAGTGATTGAGTTAAGTGTTTGGATGAGTTGCTCTAAATGTACTCCTATTTCAGAATATGTCTTTCGATGTGAAACGAATAACGTTGTCCCATGTATAATCAGTACAGTTGAATGTATATGTTAAGCCAAACTTAAGAAATTGCCGATTTCATGAAATCAACAACGCTGTTGCCGACAACGTGAAATCGGCAACTTGAAATGCATAATACTGCCGATTGCGTGAAATCGGCAAGACCATTCCTTAAATAATGATAACACATAATTCAATATAAATTAATGTGTTATATTTATGATTGTACATAAGTCACTGGAAATATAATAAAATCATATTGTAATTTGTATTTGTCACTTCACGTGGCAGTTTTGTTGTCTCGCATCCACGCCACCATTAATCTTAAGCATACAATTCGCTCTCTCAACAGATTCTTGGCTTTGTGGATAACGTGGCCGACCGTTTACTAATATTAGATCGGGCCATAATGACGCTAATTCTGTTATAATACCAGCAGTAAATTCGCGACCATTATCGGACTGCAGAACATGAGGTACACCAAACATCAAAAATATGTGTAGCAGTTCTTTCGCTACTTCCGAAGCCTTTTTGCACTTCAGAGGCAGGAAAAATGAAAACTTTGTCAAGTGTTCTTTGTAATCAAAGTATCTATAAAAATTTTTTGGCTGTCCGAAAATTCTTGAAAATGTATTAAAGGATTAATTATAAGTTATACTAATTGTAACTAAAAAATATCGGAGATCGTTTCACTCAAATTTTTTTTATAAGCCCATAAAGTTCAAATTTTTATAAAATATGTTAAAATCGCGATAATTTGCAAGTTATTTTGTAGTTGAAAATTCATAAAATTTTTCTGTTTATACCTAAGGTTCGAAATTTTAACACTAGTTTGTCTATAAGCTAATCTTCAAAAATATATAAAAAAATTTCTACGGAACTGAAAAGAAAAAAATATTATGATTGTTTGAAATTTAAATTTTTACGAAATTGCATTATAATTCAATTTAAATATAAAATACTATATTATTAAATACACATTTTAGACAAACACATTAACTCCATTCAGAATCGTTATTCGTATACAATGATATCTATCATTGCATTCAAATTTAACAAATCCATTGTAATAATGATCTATCGTATAAACGAGGTGCACTCCACCCCCAACTGTACAGCAAAGCGAGGCCCACCCGTTTTTTTTTTTTATTTTTCCGTATATCTTTCACAATTAGCAATGTAAGCTTTTACAGCAGCCATTGTAATATTAGAGTAGTGCTCCATTATCTTCTTATGTGTTTTTGTCTCACCTTTATGTCTACTGACCACATACAAGTCACAGATAATACTAGGAAAACTTTCGACTAGGTACTGCCATAATACATTGATCGCGCTTTCGCAGCACTTGTCTAACGTCAGCTACCTCGATTAAATCAAACTTTTCACGGACAAGATAATATCGCCTATCTTTATTTATAGAAGTGACATCAGTTAAAATTTTTACAGCTTTGGCATTTCGTTCTGTTGTCCATATAGAGTCTATAGTTAATAAATTGATTTGGTAATTGATAATTAAATTACTAATATCGCACTTGTCGAACCATTTGCACTTCACACACTGTTAGCTATTTCCCCAGGTAAAACGAATGACTGAATACTGATCACGTATTTGTCGTTATAGTACATTATTTTATCAAAGCATACAAACTAAGATAAAATGTTTGTACTTACCTACATGATGGCATCGTATTATCGTCATAGGGAATAAAGATAATGGCTTGCCAGCTTGGTAATGCCAATAATGATAAATTTTGGTTATTTATATAAGTATCAATATTTGTAATGTGTTACCGAATTCATGCATTCGGCAGTAAAAAGTGTGCCTATTTCATGAAATTAACAATCAAAATTTGCCAATTTTGTGAATTTGGTGGCATAGTTGCCGATTTAACATTGTCGACAACAGCGTTGCTGATTTCATGAAATAGGCAATTTTTCTGCAGATTTCATGTAATCGGCAATTTCATAAATTCGGCCTAACATATTATATACAACCAATGATTTTAAATACTATATAGTATTTAATATGAAAGGAATAACACATTAACCGATCAATTATATAATGTACAACATAATATTGGTACTCAGATACTCTATACCTATATTATGACCGGGGCCAAGTTTTATTGAGATTTTTATGAGGTTTTTGCTCAGGGGTGGAGCCACATTAATTGAATTCTGAATATAAAAATATCAGACTTAGGGTATTAGGCGTCTGATATCTTAAGAGTAGAGCGATATTATATATTTCTGAGAATCCCTACAGTTATTATTTATAGTGTGATGAACTGATGACAAAAAATGTATTTTATTGAAAGCCAATCAATATTGTCGTTTTGTTGTGTTGTTTTATCAATTTTTCATCAGTTAGAAATTATTTAGAACTTTTGGACAATTTAATAAATTACATTCTAAACCCGCCAACTAGGTACTAAACAAAATTTTTATCAAAAACAATCCACCTTTGTATGATCAAAGTAAACATTCAGCTCAAAATAATGTTGAGAAGCACAAAACAAAACAAATTAAAACAATATGATAGAAAAACTAATTCAGTTTTTGCTCCACAAAAGTAACTCAACAACAGCAATATTGAAACGTATGAATTTGACTGCAATGGCTTTCAATAAAGTCGATCAAAACGTAAGTGGTAAGCGACTAGTGAGTCACTTAATTCGGTGGCGACGACACGTGAGGGCAACTGGTTTAAAATTTTAATCATTCAACGATGACGAGTGCAAAATTCCAAATTATAAACAATAATAATAACAATAACTATACAATAACAAACGCGCCTTGTAACGTCTTCGCGGAACGATTAACCACCCGCAAATTTTCGACCTTCAATTTCTTCGGGTTCGTTGTATATCAATCGAATAAATGTGATGAACTGATGACATATACATAAATAATGTAATAAGAAAATGTTTCGATAATCCAACGAATCAGACTCGCGTGTAACGGCATAGACGTCGCAATGAAATCACTTCTTGAATAATACTGTCGGCTGAATTTTCTTCAACCATGAAATAGGTAACCATTCATATCCGCACATTTGAGCTGATATAAAACTGTATAAAGTTTTAATTTTGAAAACGATATAATATCTTTCTTTAACTATTATGCACCTATTCTCAGTCTCACACTATATTATATGTAGAATATATTATAATAAACAGTTTGATCAACTATTATATACATGATTTCATTAAGTATGACACGATTACATGATTATACCAATTGGCAATTAATGAAGATAATAGAGGCGCAATTAGATTTTAAACACGAAAGTGCTTAATTGTATACTTAAAGTTCATATTCTATCGGCTTACATTCAAAATTAAAATATACAAGGTAAACAGTTTAGTCAAAAAATTAATTTTAAATTTTGGGGATTATTAACTGTCCATACGTCGTATCATATTTAATTATTATAAAAGTAATAAATATATAACGACCAGGAGTAAAATTTAATAAGCGCTATGACATGACGTCATGAAGTCTGACGATGACTAGGTATGAATTTGATGAAATGAGTTGGAAGACTATTAACAAGAGGTTACTATCATAATAGTGTAATAGTATAATACATAATACAATAACACAACTGAAAAAACACCGTTTTTTTTTTTTAGATTCTGAATGGAGTGATAGAATCTATTGGTTTTACAATTGGTTTTACAAAATTAAAAGTAAAAATTTTTCAATATTTTTAAAAAACGTTGAGAAATATTATAAGTACTGATTTTTAAGTCGCTTATAGACATTTAAAATATTTGATTTTTATTAAATTTTTTTTTTGATAATTGTTGATAAAAAAAAATTGACTGTTACATAATACTTGAAAATTTATTAGAAGATTCCACAGAAGATTTTGTTAGTGTGATTTCAAAATTATTCAAATCCATTGGCACAATTATTTTTTATAGGCGTTTGAAAAGCAAATATTGACATAATATTTCAATTTAAATATAACATAATATATTATGTAATATACCTATTCTAGACTAATATATCATCTCCGTTTAGAATCATTATTATTATACTATAATTGCATTCAAATTTAACAAATCAATTGTAATAACCTATCCTATATGAACGAGGTGCACTTCACCCTCTACTGTACAGTATAGAGAGGTCCATCCGGTTCTTTTTTATTTTGAAAATAGATAAGTATATAGGTATAATAGAATATTATTTCTTCACGTACCTAACAGTTAACACAGAAATAATATATTTTTTATGTTTGATACACAATATTACCACAATTTTTTTAGGTTGTCAGTTCGTCACTATAACTAGGTACATGTTTTTCCTATGATTTCATGAGACATTGCATTATTATACTTCTAAATTGAAAACCCAGACACGTTATGGGGCCCCCCTTTGAATCATAGGGCCCCGATGCTAGAAATCGCCATCCGCCCCGGTTGCTGCGCCACTGGTTGTTTTGTTTATGGGTGTCGCTAACCAAACATTTACGCGGATGTATTTGTTTACGTAGCCAGCCATAATGTATTTCATGAATCGTAACTACCTATTCGTAACGTCCCTCAGTATCTGGATTTGATGTTGAAATTCTATAAATTTGATTTGAATAATATTAATTTTACAAATAATTTTGTTTTTGTTTATTAACCCGAAGATTGGTTTTTAACAAATTTTGACAGTAAATGTCTTCTTCATCTTCCTCTATCATTCGCTATATTTTTGAGCTCTCTGTAGGAAGCTATCAAAAGTAATAATATTTTATAATTGAACTAGACTTTGTTTCTAGATTTTAGTTCTTTACTCGGAGAGAGCTTTACATATTTTAATGTAACCGACCCGTAAGTGTTATTCAAATATCATTAAAATATATAGCTTTGTATAATATAATATAACATATTGTATTTATGATTTTTTTTCTCAGTCGCTTTAAATAATTTAATAGATATATTATAATACACCTATTATTAAAATAAAAAATATTTTTAGTGAAATAAATAACAATATTTAGATTTTTATGTATGCGTATAGTTTATTATAGTTGTAGCTGCAAGTTTGTATTGTAATACTATTATTAAACCTATAATATTATGTTCTATGGCATGAGGGTCTTATCCGATATCTATTGTTGAAAACACACCAATGAATCGTTGGTTAAGCTTTAGAAAATAATATTTTTCCAAATCACGTTTACTATATTATATGTATATTAGATAATTAATGAAGGATATAAGACTTCAATTGAAATACAAATTTTAGGGGGCTTAAACCGTTCCAAGCCCCTCCCCCCTAATTGCCCCTATGGAAATTGCGAACATTTAACGAAAACGTCATCGTAATTATTATTTTATAAATATTAGTATCAACTAATAGTTATATGGTTATATCATTGTATGACGTATACGTATACGTAGGTATCTACTCTCATAATCTCCATCTGACATTCATTATGACCTCTTTTTTGTCTTCCTGATTTAATTACTTTCTAAAATCGTAAAACGCTCTTCGGGTTGTGGTGTATGATTATTTTTTTTTTATATATAAAAAAACCGTTATTATTTTTATCATTATTCTGTCACCGTACGACGCGGTGGGGTGTGTATTTCGGTGCGTGGCTATTGAATGACGTCGTCGACCACATTGCGCGATCAGAAACGATCGATATAATTAAATTATTATTCTAATCATAGGCGGATATTTGGTCACATTCGTGGGGGGCTTGATAGTTTTGTCTTATCCATAAACGTAAACACTAAACAGACATTTATAGACGCTTCAAACTACTTGCAAGTGGTAGTGGCTACTCTTACTGTAATATAGCTGAGCACCAAATTTATACATAGGTAATAGGAACACAAAAAATTAACTATTGGTAGCTACTAATTTTTATTTTTATTTTAATTATAAAAACCTATTGCGTTGTGCAAATATATTAATGTGAGTATTCCAGACCATTCTCGTATTCCATCAAAATAAAATAAGAATTATAAAATATCAAATATGAAAATATACAATTTATTTTTACGTCTGGGCGTCTGGTGTGCGCTTAATTACGTTCTAAAGGGGCTTGATTACGTTCTGGGGGGGCTGAAGCTTCCCAAGTCCCCCTCAATATCCGCCTATGATTCTAATCATGTCATAAAGTGTCACCATTGGGTGGCTGCTTTTACCACGTTTATGTCAAGCTATATTATATATTTCCGCATGCGTTCATTATTGTAATAATTTATTTACATATTTTACGCTTTAAGATAAAAAGTTCAAAAAAAAATAAAAATATAAATAATTATTATTAGTGTAAGACGTCACAGACAGGAATGCTTGTGTACGCAAATCATTTTTAATCGATCTGCATTTTACCGAAAAATAAGTTCAGTATGCGCAGACCATGATTTATTCAGTTCACTTCGAATAATTTGTCGAACACGATTTTTAAATTGATAGTTTTTATAAAAAATTATAAAAAGTCTGAACTAAACGTTTTCAACTGAAATTCATAAAATTAAAATCGGATTTAAAACAATTAATTTGTATTTACAATTTTTTTTATACCTTCTTGTGTGTTTAATAATATACATAATTATATTAGTATATAATTTATTAAGAATTAACAATTATATAGTGTACCTCTTTATGAATTAAATTACATTAAATGAACTTAGAGATATTTTGCTTTACATTTTCAAAAAAATATGATAGAATTAAAAAAATGTAGAGCGTATAATAAAGATAATGTAATAGCTGCTATCTTGAGTCTTATAAATAATGTATATTAACATAATTAACCGTGGGTTTTTCGATAAGTAAAAAAATATAATAATAATATACGTCACCGCCTCACCGGTATATAGGTAATATATCTAGCAATATTTGTAATTTATTTCCGCACACCTAATTATTTAGATAGGTACTTATGTAGTATAGTAATTATGATGTATGTGATATAAAGCCATAAACGAGCTTAGTGTATCCGAAGCCCTGAGGTTTCACTGATGAAAACCTCAGGTAGGAGATTTCTTTAGATTGACTGAACTAGACCTAGTAAAAGGAGTAATCCAATTATTCAACACATACGGTGAAGGGAAGGATATACTCAGGAGTTACGGTGATAAGTCATCCCTGGAGGTGAATGAACAAGAATAAACGTGACGGCAAAGGAAACGGACGAAATTGCCCGTAATGAGGAGACAATGGGGGGAGGGACGGAGGGGGTGAGGAATACGAAACTCCCACTGTTTAAATTAATATTGATTTTTCATCAATCGTAAAAAAAAATTGAATATTGTGCTGTATTAATACTATGTTTTGACTTTTTTCGCCTCCCTCCCCGGGTTTTATTTGTTTTATTTTTAAGTTTAGCTCTGCATGTACTTAGGAGTTAGGACATAGACCGAATGGGAAGTATCAGAGAAATTTGAAATATTTATCCGGTGCACCGTAACTCCGCATGCATCGCGGCCATTTTATAATATACCACCTAAACCCCGCATACAAGGTTTTTTTTTACACCTTAACTCCGCACATAATTTTTTTCTCAACCACCCTAATTCCGCACATTATTTTTTTTAACCACCCTAACTCCACACATATTTTTTTTATTGTTTAAATACAATATTTTATGTTATTAAAAAAACATTTATATCAATTAAATTAAATTTATTTTTTAAACTAAAAACTAATTATCTAAGAAAAATAATAATAATTAACACAATTTACAATAAACATAATAGGTCATTATGATGTAAATTAAAACTAAATATTATTAAATGTTATTAAATGATGCTAAACTTTTTACAAAATTATACCTATCAATTTGGCCGTCGTTTTATAATTCTATTTTTTTATTTATAAATTCCATATTGATTTTTGTTTACTTGTAATAATCCTACTTTCATTATTATTAGCAGAATTCATTCGTATATAAGAATCCGTCTGTACCTATAGCTAATTCATTTTAATGAAGACTAATTTTAATGAAGGTTGGATGTGTTGAAGTAAATAAATTACCAAATTTGGCATGAAAAGACTCATATGCAGTTGTTTGTAGTTCTCTCCAGTGTTGCTTCTTTTTTGGCCCAAATACAGGTTGGAAATGTTGCATCGGTTTTTGCGATGTTTTTTCTAAGTGATAATTTTTTTTAATTCGTGCATCCTTGGATTATTTATTTCCTTAGATATTTCAATCAATTTTTTTCCATGCGGACTTTCGGTGTTAAAAATATTTTTAGAATGCGGAGCTACGGTGCATGCGGAGTTGCGGATTTTCAAAATAATTTTATTCATGCGGAGCTACGGTGCGTCCTATTTATCATGATCGCATGGACTGTAAAATATTCCAGAAGTACTACAGTCACTAATCTAGATCTACGGGTGGGGACTACCCGTGTTGGTGTGGCAGTTAGCACACTATTGGACCTTAGGTTCAGTGATTTCAACCGGTCCTCAAAAACTAATTAAAAAAAAAAAAACCATACAATTCGAAGAAAATATTTTGTTTAACAAAGTACAATAAAACGATCATTGTTTACAAAATAATATAATATATTACAATAATACTTTCATCGTTAGAATTTTATAGGAGTACCTATGTACTAAAATAATATTAATTATTATTACTTTAATTTTTTCTTTTTCCAATAGGACCCGTGATCGATAGGTCCACTGGTCAGTGTAGATGGCACTGGCCCGATCTACATTGGGGACAACTCAAAAAGTTTAATCAGTAATAAATAACCTTACATTTCGTAATTTCATAAAAATAATTTTCTAAACACGCAAATTATTTTTAATATTGTAACCTCATTATACCATTATTTACGATAACACAATTTTACTTTTTCAAACCTTGTGTGTTTATATATGTTATGAATTAACAATGTTGTAGTGTATCCAATTATTTACTTTTTAATGGTTCAAATTTAAGAAAATGTATTAAAAATAACCAGTACATGATCTACGAGTATAAAAACAAAAAAAAAAAATGTAATTTATTGCTTCCAATTTACAATCATACGTTATTCTTCTGGAGTATTAACTCATAAATTATAACACAAAACTACAAAAGCATATACCTTGTGGGATAATTTTATGTCGTATACGATAATTTGATGTATATTAATTCCATTATTTTTATGTAATATCTGGTAAAATCTCGTGGGGGTCACTCGTCGGCATTGCGGAAGAAACCTGTTATACCTAAATAGGTAGTTGGTACCTCTTTACGGGTGTAAAACCGCAGAATATAATAAAACGTACATAATACATGTTAAAAATAAAATAAAAAATAAAATGAAACATACATAATTGCCCCACGATCCTCGCCGTACGAATTATTGGCGATAGATTCGAATTATTATCATTCCGTTTGCCAATCTCCCAGAATGAAATGGTTAATTCCAACAATAATTATCATCTCACATAATTATTTGAGTCATCACTCGATTTCAAACTATTAATGCACACGATTGTGCAGATTTTAACGGGGTTTTTACACACGTTTTTGTTAAAACAGAACTTGTTTACAAATGAGTAATGCTTAATAAATACCTAGCGTACCTATGTATTTTATTTAAAATTTCAAACAAATCACTTCATAAACTATAATAGGTATGTTTAAATAGAATGTTGAAAACAATATTTAAATGATATTATAATTTCATTAAGGACTTGCTTAAGGTTCATTAACTTTTCTACAGAAGACACTGTTTTCGCGAGGTCCATTTCCTATTATAGCCATTCCTTATGCTTATCTATGTAAAAGTCATCTGTAATAAGACTCTTGTTTTGTCTTTTTCTAATCGAATAAGACTCTCTTTTTACTTTGGTTCAGCAGATAACGATAAATTAATATAATAATTGACAATATTATTGTACAATCGAATAATATATGAATATATATTATAATATATAATAAATGAATATATATTTTTATGTATCGTTTACGCCATCATAGATGCAATATTAATTAAATGTAAGTATTTTTAAATTTTTACTTATCGTATATTTAAAGATTATTAATCGTAAATTCGTACTGTGAAAGTGTAAGATTTCGATTGATAAACAAGTTTGATTATCTGAGTTTAGTATAGTGCAGTGCATTGGCAAGTGTACAATATGCCATATCTACCTGTTATGTGTTTTTATTATGGTCAGTTTTAGCAGCATAAAACGTAAAACTCTATCGATTGCGGACAAATTAAATATTTTGAAAAAATACGATCAAGGATGTGCTGAGAAAAAAGCAAAAGGAAATCGCTGATGAATTTTGAATAACTCCATTTAGTGTATGAACTACATTACATATTTAAAAATAGATTTGATATTGAACAAATCAGATTATTATTAGTTATTTCTGGAAGTAGCAAACAATAAAAAAAAAAAACACGGGAAGATTTGGCAAGTTTTGTTTTAATAATTTCAACAAGTTTAAATAAAAATTAAATGAAGCAATTACCATAAAAATGAAAAAAATTACCGAAATAAGTATAGATTGTCTAAAGTTGACTGAGCAGATATCGGATTAGGCATGGAATTAAGACCCGACAAATGTCGAGTGAGATAAATCTGTATCTAAGGAAAATATTGTTTAATGGAAGGACAACAAGCGTATTTAAAATTTAAGATGATGCCACCCACCCACACCCACATGTTTTCTTCGTCTTACAAACGTAGACACAACATAGCAAATCTACGTTCACTAGAACCTATTTGATGTAGTTAACTTTAACTTGAGAGTAAACTGACCTATTATCAAACTTATTGAAAATAAGTGTCTTCACTTAGATTCTTTACGATATTTTAATTTTCAAACTAGCCATGAGTATGTATAATATTACAATACTTAATACAATACTACAATATTATATTAAAAATTAGTTAATTAGAGTAACAATTAACTCTAATTTCAAAAAATAAGAAAAACACTTGAATGGCATTAAAAATAAATATGCAACACTTTTCGCTAGAAACTTCAAAAGTGACTAAAATTTTTTAGTGAGGTAAGTTTTACATTTTCGAAGATTCAAAAAATATGATAAACTGAATTAGATCCCAATCATTTTTTATTTTTATTTTTTCGGAAAGTAAAATTTCTCCAATTGTCCTATCTATTTTTGTAACTTTTTACTAGATTTCAAATGGCATTCCAGGCTCAATAAATATAAAGAGGAACTTTATAATTATCACTTTTGATTTTTTAACGTTAATCAAAAATAATAGATAATAATATATACTATATAAATTAATAGATAGTGTTAAAAACAAAATGTAAATTTCTCAGAGAAACCATGTAGATAATACAATTATTTTATTTTCTATTAATAAAATCGGTAAATTTGTGTTTCAAGGTTCAATAATGTGATGCAAGGTCAATATTAAATTATTATAAAAATTACATAACTACTAAAAAATCTAAAAATTTTATTCAGTTATTTTTTTTAATATTAATATTTAAATTTTTAATACGATATAACCAAAGATATTTGCACGAATGAAATAAACATTTTTTTTTTCTTCAACTATTTATGATTTTGCAGTTTTTATTTTTTTATAATATCGCTTTAAATTTAAATAACAATTAAACTTGATTAAATCAACAAAATAATTAAAATTTTATACAAATTAGAATTTAAGATTAAATTCATCATTAAGTTATTTTCACTAATAAATAAATAAAAATGATTATCTAGCTAATCTTAATTAAGATAAAATTCACAATCAACATGATATCAAATATCCGAGTTTTAAGAATAATTTGATAAAATATATGATTTCTTTTATATGATATTCTAACCATAAATTTTGAATATTAATATTAAAAAATGCTGTAGACCTCGCTCAAAATCAGTTTTCAAATACAATTATTCATCCAATTAATATTAATAATGTTCACTATAACATATCTTACATAAAATATATAGTTAATTAGTATCTAAACTATCCTAACTTATATTAGTCCAACTTCCCTACACATTCTCCACTTATAGTATTCTGTCCGAGGAGGGAAGCTATGAAGGACAAACGACCAGTCTTAGTAATCTCTCCAACTCCTATCTCACCAGCTTATTATTTGTTTACAATTATGATTTTTAATTACTTAAACAGTAATTACAATTATTAAGGAAACTCAATATTCATAAAATAAATGGTTAAAATCATGATCATAGCAAAATTATTAATCGAAAACTTTTCGAAATGTTATTTTCGATATTTTCTAAAACGTCGAAATTTGCGCGTTTCAAATTTTTCCAGTATACGTATTTACGGTAGTAAATTATAATTCGACCAACTCACTGGGAGTATTCTTAATAAAAATAATAATAGTATTAAATTGCATTATATAATAAATTATAAATAAAAACTGGCTGAGTGCCCAGTATACCAGTGGACCATAAGCTTGGAAAATATCTTCAGTTTGTTGAAGATAATTAATTTAATTTACATGGTAGTGGGGAGACCACATTTGTAATGGCCCAAATTTGGAAGGGGATTTTTTTCAAGGTCACCATGCTTCTCGCTAGGTAGTACGTGACGGGATGTTAAATTGTAATGGCGCGTTGAAGCGTTTACCGTGGAACCATTTTTATGCGACAGTGCCACTGTACACAATAGCGAGAATTTCAATGGATCTCATGCGTTCGAACCTTTTCCCGGTCTCTCGAATTATGGTGACGTTCTATTGCCATGGTGATTACCCAATATCATCCCTGTGATTTCTTCCTATAAGAGGAATCTAAAGACAATGGTGTATATCAATAGGGCACGTCCTACTCTTTCCGATTTCAAGGACGTAATTATACTTGAAGGCGAACGTCTCCGTAGAAGCCATCTCCGTGCAAGAATACCATCCATCAGACCTCTGTTTTACATTTATATTCACTAAAACATCCCTAAATCTGCAACTTGTTTTTCACCTCTTTAACTCATAAATTAAAATTGTGGTACCCATTACAAATTTAGTTTTTGATATCAGTATTATTAATTATACCCAACTAAATAAAACGTTCAAGTAGAAATCATTGGTTAGCCGAAAAATTATTCTTAATTTGATAAATAAATTCCGAATTCTGGACATTCATTACAATAAAACTATAGTTCTCATAAATTTAGCAATTATTTTAGCTATAGCAATTAGTAAAAGTTTATAGTTTTTTTTCAGATCCCCAGAAAAATAATGTACTTGCATTCAATTAAGTGAGTGATAATTACCTTTATGCTACATGTTACATGGCTACATACTATACCAATACAGACATACTAAGTACTCATATACAGTACTTATGGTTTTAATTACTTTTTACTACAATTTATATTAGTTACTACTTGGTAAATCCCCGTGTGATATTATGTGTATATAAATGAATTATTTGTGAAAATTAAAATCTTTGAATTGATCTTGGGAGCCACTCATTTCATTGCTATGCAATATTTCTTTATGTACTTGCACATATAGACTACCCAGCTTTAGACTGCAACAACTCAATAACTATGGAAAATTGGAAACAGAAAGTGTAGAATTTGTCGTCATAATGATTCACTAAAATCCTATAGTACTTTTGTACAAAACGTGTAATGATGTCGATATGTATATAATACACTATAATATACTATGTATATAGTACCTATAGCTATATATCGTATTATATTATTACAATATTATGCAATATTATTAATACAAAATACATATATAATATAAACAGCATAATATTATTTATATATGATTTTATAAAATGTTTCCATAAAGAATCAAAATATAAATCATGGTTCTAATTATTTCACTACGGAAATTTTTTTTTTAATTAATCTATTTTGAAAATAATTAAATACCATTAAAAAATGAATAAGATGATTTTTAAGTTTTAAATTAAATTTGGCCATTTATTAAAAACGTGGATCATTAATATAATTATAAAATACTTATCAGTACCTACTATTTTTTTTTAAATATTTTTAATTGATTATTTCTTTTTTTGAGGACCCAAAAACTGTGGCTTAATCCTTCCATGTGGGTTTTTGATTAGGTGATTTTATAATTAAAAGTACCTGTAGGGATTTAGGGAGTTATGCACGTTTAATGTAACGAGTATCGGAGATTACTATATGTATGATTTATAAATCGTATGAATATTTAGCTAGTAACTAGTTGCTTATATAACATATTTTTCAGTTCTTAAGCTTTGTTTCATCACACTCTTATTGGTGTGTGCAATGTGCAGACTTTTATCACATGAGTCGTAGAGGTTGCTAGTATTTCCTAGGTACCTATCTAAGAGATAATTGAAGACATCGATTTACTTTTTCTTCATGATGAATTTTCTTCACATCTTTACTACACATAGGCAAACTTAAACCAACCCAAAAGTACCTACTCTAAGACTGCATACCTAATATTTATAGGTATAAGTATATAACCGAAGTCTTTAACTTCAATTAAAAATATTTATTAGATATAAAACATCATTCATTCCCTATTTATATGTACAATAAAGTTACAATTTACCTTCGAAGTAGAATATGTATATGGTATAAGCATATGAGTATTTTTATTACTTATTATACCTTATATATTATTTGCCTTAGTTCTTATTGTATGTTACATCAGTTATAATAAACAACCATGACAAATTGTTAGTTGATATAAGAAAAATGTATTATTGTAAATTACCATAAATATACTTAATTTGCTTTGGTAAATAATAAAATCATATAAAAGGTTGCAGATACTGCAACTATTCAATATTTGAAAAATTACGTAGGATTAGAAAACACAAATCTAAAGATACATTACTCTCTTAAGAATACACAAATCTAAAGATACATTACTCTCTTAAGATTTTTTTTAAAACTATTTACTGCTAGAAGCTCAAAATGTAAAGATCTTTGAGGTTGACTTTAATATTGTACATCATTACTTAGTATTTGAGTTAGGTATTTTTAGAAAAAATATTAAAACCAATAGGTTATTCAAATTTGAGTTTTTCGCTTTACACCCAAATTTAGTAAATTAAAAAAAAAAAATAGTAAAACTCAAAAAGTTGTATTTTATAATAATACAAAAATATTTACTTATCATGGTAATACGAAATACTATATCATCTAAACGTTCCATTATGTATAATGTTATGATGTACCGTGTACCTACTCTTGTCCCTTACTAATAACCACATTCAAACACATGGTGGAAAACAAATAAATTGCGCTAGGTTAATTATTAGTAGTTAATGGTTAACAATTTTTTAACCACTATTATGGTATATATGACAGGTTATTTAATTTAAGGGATTTTATTCTTACTTAGTGATTCAGCCATTCAGTGTCCTAAACATGTTGGTGTTGCTCTACATATGATATTAGACCTACCCAACCATAAATGAGACATTAACAAATTGAAAGTGTGAGACATTATAGTTTTTATTACGTTATATAACAAAGTTTTAGTAATAATCCTGAATACCTCTGTCCCTTGTAAGAGACATTATAAAATGTTTTGAAAATTAGAAATTTTATATAAAATTGTGTTGAAAAATGAACTCTTTTTGTAAAATAGTAAGTACCTACTGAAAGAAATAAATAACCCAAACACTACCGCACCAGCAGCTTACCATCATATGACATATTCTAGTTTATTCCCAGATGTTCGTCACGCTCTGACGTTAGCAATATTTGATAAAATTATAACATTATGAAGTTGGCCACGGATGAGGGGGCATGGTCTCAGTGCCCACCCGAATATATCACTGCCAAAATGCACAACTGCCCAAAATAGTACGTCTTGCAGGAAATTAACAATATATATAGCCTTATAGGCCATAGGCTGTCTACCTATGGCGGCAGCGCGTATACTTTTCCCTAATTTCGTGCAAAACGTTTTGGAGATTAAGATTACAACATCAAAATCAACCATTAAAACTAAAGCTTCACCTGTAGTACGCACATATCTAATAATTAATAAGTACTGACTGGACTATATGACTTACTATATAAAACGATTCCTGTATTCCTGTAATGGAAACATCGTTTAGGAGCAACGTCAGCAGCGAGTATTGACTACTGAGTACGTTATTTGGACGTATCTTAATTAACATAATATCATATCGTTTAGGAACTTAGGATATAGATTTAAATGTATACTTACCTACAATATTTAATCTATTATATATTATGTGTATCGTGTATGTATTTAATCTATTCTCAGAAGTACATATAGACACATGTAGTGTCTGTAGTTAGAGTATGCGAATTAGTGTTTTAACCCAAGTGCACAGTTAATATAATTCGCGATATGGATTTTTTGGACCAGGCCAAAAAACTACGTACTGCAGCAATAAAGAAACCGGTTGTCATGTCCAGAGCCAATCGTCCAGATTACCGACCGGCGCGCGTTCGAGATCTCATCGTAGTCTACGTCCCGGGTGCGATGGAAATAATAATACTTTATTCAACAGCAAACTACGTGTGCATACGTTAAATGTATATACATATCATAATTTATATTTATATATATATATTTTTTATAATCATTAAGAAAAAACGACGCACGCCTAATGATTTGAATTGAATCGTTCCTGAGTCTGACGTCAATAGTATGCCCTGATGCCCGTAATATTATTTCGCTGTCTTGAAACACAGCTATCCAGATAAGGATAACTATACATTTAATATTGTAATTTATTGTTCTAGATTATCTTTGATTGCACCGCTACCGTGCAAATAAATAATGAATAGTGGAAATAATAACACGATACGAATTAAAAATAGATTTTTAGACGTCCCGTATGTGGTCTATTATTGTCGGTATAATACTTAATTATAATCGGTCCATCGAGTGCACATTCGTTCCGTTACGGTAAAAATATTATTGCGCAAAACGCGCCCGCGATGACGACGATGTTAATTTCAATTGAAATACATAGTAGGTACTAAGGTACTAGGTATCGAGTTACAGTCACGCCAATTTTATCTCCGTATACATAAATCAATTTCAGTTTATTTGCCGACGAAAATCGTATTCGAATTGAGAAAACATATTTAAGAAATATCGAGCTTGGTTGGAAAAACAGAGTATGGATGGACTAATTGAAAATGTCGGCTATCATCTAATAGTAGGTAGTAGGTTAGGTTAACCTTAGTGGTGGGTATATCCGGATTTAAAAAATCTGGATTATTCGGATTTATCAAATCCGAATTTAGTGAATCCGGATTTGACAGGTTATCCGGAGTATCCGGATTATTCAATTCAATTTTGCTGTTCGATATCTCATTTTTAAATTCTAATTATATTTAAATTCATTAACATACATTTTTGAACGGGTATATTATATTTCTGATGCATTCAACTACCAGTGTTGTTTTGTGCTTAGCAATAAAAATAATTAATTAATCTGAATAATCCGAATAGTTCGGATACTTCAGAAAATCCGGATTTGAATATTCGAGTATTCGGAAAATTCAGATATTCGGATTTGATGCCTATCCCTACTTAACCTACTTATATTATATCTATAGTCTAGTCACTCGAAGTGGTAAACATATATTTATTATTATTTTGTGTTTAAACATAATATATACTATGTGAATATCATCCTGTGTATTATTATTACCTATGTATTTAGGTCATTTAGGTGTTCGAAATATAAAATTAAAATAATATAGTAGGTATATAGCAATTATTAGAATTGGAATATGATCGCAACGCTAGCAATAATATTATTGCTTGTTATATTACATTATACATTGTCGATGACAAATAACTGTAAGTACATAGTTAAGATAAAATCGAGATGTTCTAAAAACTATACTCACAATATTATTGTCAAAATATAGGCAGGTGAAGGGTTCAAATCTATTAATTTTCACTTGGGAACGCAATTGAAGCAGATTTAGTTTATTAGTTAGTAAAAAATTATTATTTTTATAGAAAATGTTTGACAAATCGCAACTGTAAAGATTAGATCTAAAAATGTATACCTAGATATCTGATATACAAACAAAAGTAAAAATAATTTAATCTTATTAGTTACTATAGACAATGCCATAGCTCAATATAATATAAACTATAATATTCTATTAGTAATAAGTACTATTACTATTACCATTAGACATTAGTCTTAGACTCTTATAGTATAGCCGTCACTCGTCTTACTATATGCTTATATTATAATACGTAGTAAATTTTGTATCATTATACAACAGTGATAAAAAAAATAATTGAATAATGCAATATTTTATGTTATTCCGTTATTCAGACATTCAGTAAATATTTTTTAAACGATTCACCATATTAAGTATAGACTGTAAGTTTTGGTGAAACCAAAAAAAAAAAAAAGCGGCGTTCGGTTTGACTGTTGGTCAGTGGTGGATTTAGGGGGTCCATGGGATCTAACCAACCCCCCCCTCCAGATGCCGATGTAATCTTACATATATTTAGTTTTATTTCAATTGTATTATAATGACAACGATCGACGGACAATGGCTGTATATTATACGGATTGTATTCCATGTCTCCATGATTACAATTAAGTATTTGACACGTAATATGCGTTATATACATATACTTGTAATTTTTCAGAGCCCCCTCCCCCTAAGAAAATGTTGAAAAACCGCCACTGCTGCTCGTTGTCATAACAAAACAAATTCCGCATTAAATATTGATATTTTGTGAAAAAAATAAAACCGTAAAATTCATAAATTTGGAGTATCGTAAAAATTATATGGTTTTTATTTTTATTTATTTAGTTATTGAAAACACCAATAAATGATTGGCAAAACAAATAATTCCGGTTTATTTAATTTCAATAAATTCTTGATTATACTGAAATGGTTTTGTTTCAATTCACAAAAATTCATGGTAGGAAAGATTCGATTGAATAAATCCCTTCCCGACAAACTGATTGAAGAAAAAATTAATGTCAGGTATATCAATGTGGTTTATACTGAAGTTTGATAATAAAGTTGATGGATGATCATTTCTAAATATTATTTGTCGGGTGAGAAAATACGTATAATATGTAATTATTTAAAAAATTAAAAAAAACTCAATATTATTCAAAACTATTTGGTCTTTGGTCTATTTGGTCTTTGTATAAGTCATTTTTAATAAATAACGGCTGCTATAATTGCTAATTGCTACCGTTCACACGAACAACTTTGTTTGAATTATTTTATGAAACAAAATTGCACACAACCGAAGCTGGATAATACATACAGGATATAGCAAATTACGGCTAGTATCAATAGTATCATTTTATACTTAGAAATAAAAAACTGTAAAAGTTTCTTACGTCACCTATAATTATAAAAACACTGTCGTCGAATCTAACGAGGCTGTCTGAGATGATATAAATATTTTAAACCATTTCGAAATTAAGTACCTAATATTCATAAAAAAAAATCCTCATCACCATAGAGTAATAAAAGTTTAATAATAATAACTAACTGTTGCTTGAATTTGAAACGCTATGTAGGTAATGTTGTAAAATATATATATCACGATAATAATTTTGTCAAATAAGCTTATGTTATATATAAAGGAAACATTTGTAAATATATAAAGTATTATATATCTAACGTAAGCATATTAATTTTCTGTTGAAAAAAATAAATTAAATCTAATATTAACGAACAAAGACCGGTTCTCACCGATCGCAGAAAAAAGGTTGCTGACTCAAAACGTAGAAGGCATACTTAAGTAAGCGATCGACAGTAAAACGGGGCTGTTCAGTTTCCACGGGT